>JAIPRN010000208.1:0-87478 GCA_025469175.1 Geopemphigus sp. TES_GeoC_2020
TAATTTCTTATGACACAAATAAAGCACAAGCGGAACAAAATATTAATACTATTATTGACGGAATTAGTTCTGTTGCTTCTTGTGACCTAAATGAGATGAATATGCTAGAAGTTTCAAATAAAATTACAGAAACTACAGACAATAATTTTGTTGATTCTCAAGGATCAATTGAATCTCATACTCATACTACAGAAATTAATGTTACTGTAAACACAACTGTGTCAGATCAATTGAATAAAACATCACCTCAACAAAAAATTGATAGTTTCTCCAAATGTGCTGAACATATTGAAAAAATATCAGTAGTCCAAGATGATATTCTTGTCCAGAACACAAACCCATCAATGATGCTATCATCATCAGACGTAATAAATATACATAGAAGCCCCGACAGTGAAGAATTTATGAATAGTGATCAGCCATCTGTAGATTTATGTTGTAACAAAAATGCACATAAAACGATAGCTACCAAATTTAAGTCATGTAAGGGAAATTATAAATGTAGCAAATGTGGTAAGCAGTTCCCCAATTCAAAGATTATGCTAATTCATTTTGAAATTATACACAATAAGAAATTACCATATGAGTGTGACCTTTGTGGCAAGACACAATTGTCCTACCATTTGGCAGTCAACCATGCTAATAATCACATCATTTCGAAAAGTCTTCCATGTAAACACTGTAATAAGTCATTTTATAGCGTATCAAACAGAACTAAACACATGCATAGTGAACACGGTCTAATTGAAAAAGTTCAGTGCAATATATGCAATCAATGGTATAAGTCGTTATTCACATTAAGTACACACATGGAACGAATGCATCAAATAAGACCATCACCACCTTCTAGCACATTTGTCCCGTCATCCTGTGCCTCACAATCTGGTATAGGTATTTCTTCTCTTCGTGTTCTGCCATCTCGCTTGAGCCATACATCTTCCTCTATTTTATCATTTTCCAAGATAAGTTCATCACCAAAAGAGTTGTATAAATATCCATATCAATGTGACAAATGTGATAAACCGTTCTACTACAAAACTCATTTAGTACGACATACGTGTAAAATATGTGAACATAAAATGTTCTGTCATCATTGCAATATTGAATTGAGTACAGTACAGTCCATAAAGAAACATGTATTTTTACACGAGGGTAAGGATTCATATACATGTATCAAGTGTGATAAAATGTATACATGTGAAAATGAAACAAATGATTACATATGGGTGTTACCCAAGTGCAAACTTAAAGCGACATCTACATTAATACCTGTCAGTCACCAACATACCCAAGAGAAGCAAATTGAACCTCAATGTACAAAGTGGCCTGAGGATAAACCAAATATACTCCATAGCAATGAGAGTACTGCGTTCAGTTTGATTAAGCACCAACCAACACAAGTGCAGCAAACCAAACCTAAACACAAAGAGTTGGCTAAGCATAATAACTTAAACCTACACCGTAGTGATGAAAATACTATATCTAATTTGATCAAGCACCAAGAATTACAAGAGCAGCAGACTATACAACATAAAGAATTGACCGAAAATGATGATAATCAAAACATATGCCATAACGATGAAAATACTATATCCAATTTGATCAAGCACCAAAAATTACAAGAGCAGCAGACTATACAACATAAAAAATTGACCGAAAATGATGATACTCAAAATATATGCCATAGTGATGAGAACACTATATCCAATTTGGTCAAACACCAACCAGCACAAGTGCAGCAAACCAGACCTGAACACGAAGAGTTGACTGAGCATGATGATAACCTAAATACGCACCATAATGATGAGGATACTATACCTAGTTCGTTAATTAATTCACATATAGTTCAAATTATTAACGATGTAGCGAAATATGGTAAGTCTAATGAATATGTAACTCTTATAAAAGAAACTCTTCCTGTCAAACTTAAAGATCCAGCAGTTATTATACCATCATCAACAGACAATATAATAAATCATGTAGGAAGCACTCATTGTGAAAAGATTGCTGGCATAGATCAATTGACCAAGGGCATTCATCAGAACCAGATTGCACAAAAATCTGTTTCAAACATAGATACATTGCTTAACAATAATATCAAATGTAGGGTATGTGGTAAGTTTTTCCTCAACTTAAGGCTAATGAAAATTCATCTACAAATTGTACACCACAACATATTACCATACAAGTGTGACCTATGTGATGATAAAGTATATATGTCCATTGAATCAGCACTTGACCATGCTAAAACGCATGCAATGTCTGATTATTTTACATCCAAACATTGTGACAAGGAATTTTATGAATCATCAAACTTAATAACTGATACGTATCATGAATCTTCCAAGGCTGTTAATTACAAGTGTGATCAGTGTAACGCGATATACATATCACCTTTCTCATTGAGTAATCATAAGTACAAGAAGCATACGACTTCTTTTAAAGAACATCAGTTATTTATCGATAAAACACAAGTTGCTGCAAACAAGTGTACCATGTCCTGTCGGGTGGATGAAGTGTCAGTTGCTTCCAAGTGTAATAAGGATAATGAAAATCTAACATGTATCATGGAAAATCTGATCCAACACGATGATATGCTTTTTCTACCTAAAAATCCTGTTATATGCGAGCAATGTAATAAGTCTTTTGCTAATTCAAAATTGATGGATAGTCATGTCTGGGAGATGCACAACCGCTTAATGCCATACAAATGTGACCTGTGTGACAAAAAGCAATTTACTCTATTGGATGCATTCCAACATGCCAACCTGCACGCAATGCTTGATCGCCAACCATGTGACCATTGTGATAAAGAGTTTTACAAACAATCACATTTGTTAGCTCATATGAAGAAATATCATAAACAATTTATTAAGTCTGATAATGGGAAATACGATACACCTAAGTTATCGGAATCGCATGAGGCCTTTATAGATGCAAGGTCGATGAAGTCTGAAAAGAAGCGCAACTTAGTCGACTGTGATACGGACTCGAGAAATAAAATGCAAAAGTGTGATAATGAAGAGGATGACAAGCAGTTTCACAAACGAATGGATTTTTTAAGACACGTGAATAAATACCGTAAATGGTATTTAAACATGTTTTTGTGTGATCTTTGTGATAGGAAATATAAAACGCTAAAGTTGTTAAAGTTGCATAAGACCATTATGCATGTAAACTAATTGAAGACTGAAGAAGAAAATTCTAGTATTGGCAACAACAATTAAATATATATATATACGCGTGACTTATGTACACTTTGTTCGTATTCAAAATGAACTTATGGGCAAACATCTTGACACAACATGGGTTTTCAGCAATCAACTGTTTGACCTTACAGTCGTAACCAATTTATATTTTGTGTTAACATTTTTACTACCCATTGTCATATTCTAACAAACAATTTTCTTCCACGTTTGCTCTATATTATTATTTAAAGGATTTATATGTGTTTCGTTTAAACTTACAAGAATTATGAATATTGTTTGATTTATGTTTAGAGGTTATTATATTTGCCATTTAATTTTCTATTAAAGAACTTATAAATTACAGTACTAAATGTTATTAATTAAACAGTTGCGTGAGGTATCGTTTAAAAATGTAGTCCAAACATTTTTTTGTAGAAATTTATGAACAGTGTATAACAATCACGATTTTGTCGACTCAAAAATATATTTGTAAGGGGTCGGCCGTGTATTCACAATAGTAATTAAAAGTGGAACACTGATGGTGAATAAAAGTACATACCTCGCCTGATCATATTATTTCGACGATATTGTCGAATAAAAAATTAAAAACGCGTGGACTTGTACTCAACAATTATACAGTAATACATCCTAATTTAATTTTGAGTCTTTCACTAATTTTTAATCTAATATTTGTGGGTAGTAAAGTGTTTTACTATTTTTGCGGATATTGTTGAAACAATTTGTACACCTATACGTCGTAAATTATTATAGATAATGAGGCAGTTTGTGGGCACACTGTTTATTGTTTTAAGGTCATAGTGTACGAGTATGTTCGAAAGAAGTCTACGCATATTTATTATAAAGTATTAAAGCGTTTATTACTCGAAAAATTTGTTATTTGTTTATGTAAATTAAAGTCTACAATAAAATAATAATAGTTTAAGGAATTTACAAATAGGACATAGAGAGATCTATTAAGTTTTGATAAAAAAATTTGGATATTTTTTCAAACGACTCAGCCTGAGCTACTAATCCCACATCATCTTTGCTCTCCTTCCATAATGGTTGGGCTGCTCCTAGTTTCCTAAACAGAAACCAGCTTTCCCTGCTTAAGTGTGTTAAGTTCATTTCATCCATTTTTGCTAACCATCTCTTTCCGTTCTTCATGTAGTAAGCGTATGACATTATTTGCAGTGATTCCATTTCCACTCTTGAAGTAATGATTCACATTGTTTCGTCCAGCAGGGAGTGTAACTGTGTCTATGTCCTCTGGGTATCAATTCTTGGTAGCTGTTTTTATTAGTTAAATAAACCTGACGTAGTTTTCCGGTATAGGTTGTTTAATTCGGTTAATGTTTTCTTCAACATATTTTGTATACACAGATCATTTTGCTTTATGCAGGTTCCATTTAGGCATGAAGGATTTGTCAATGATCAGTATTATAACTTCAATGTCCATGACAACAGGTAAATGCTGACTCCTTGGGAAGGGACCCTGAATTTCTTGATTAACACTTAAAGGTAGGTCATCTTAGTCTTCAAACACGAAACAAAAGTCTAGAGATATTTTTGTACCCCATCTACCAGATACAAATGTGTCTCCCTGTTTGGCATCATATATAAGTTTTAGACGATTTATAGCTGCCCAGTCTCAGTGTTTTGCCATCCTCATTTTCAATAGAGTACCCCATTCGGTACTATGGGAGTTAAATTCTTCAATGTAGACTACAAGATGTTAGTATACGGGTAGTACAGTTGCTGACCAATTACACGACAGGAGTTTGTAAATATTAAATAGTCAGGTTATCGATTTGAACACCAATTGCATAAACATTACCCTCCAACCCCATGTCATGAAAGGACTTTTAGTTGATATATGTTGCTAATCCATGTTTTTATGCTCAATGTAATTTACCAAATCAAAACCAATAATCATAAGGCTTGTTTCTCCTTCTAGGACATGAGTCTTTTGGATAGTTAGAATGTTTACTTCGGAAAAAATTTTACTTAGAATGCCTACCTTAGCTTGAGTCAAACCTTCGACATTTATTTAAGCTATTTTGATGTTCTTCACAGTTCTACAGAGTTTAGAATCACAATGTACTTGATTATTGTTGCCCTTCTTTTTTTTTCATTTACTTATTTTTGGATTTAAAATGTGTCACATGCTGAGTACGCCTATCAGAGGGGTGGTTCTAAAAAGTGCTCTTTTCACCAACTAGGCCTGAAGGTTTTACGTTTGGTTGCCAGTTTGATTTCATGTTGTTATTGTTCATATTGTTATATACAGATATTGAAAGGATACTGAAAACAACACTAATTATGGCGTGGACCATGGGAAGGTATAGAATCTATCCTACTTATTTTTCTAAAATCTTTTAAAATTTGTTTTTACACCATATGAATTATGAAGAACATAGTGAATCTATGCTTTCAAAATTCAGATTAATTGTATTACAATTGTCCATGTTTTTATTAAAATTGCTATAAATTATCTCTTCAACAAATTGATCCATGTATCAAATGTTCAATTCCCTATAATCGGTAAAATGATTTTTCAAACTTATTAGGTTTTACCAAAAATGGGTTCAACAAAATATACTTTATGCAATATGCACACATAATATTACACAAAAAAAAAATTATTTATTCCAAGAAATTCTGTAACCTATTATTATTTACTACAATATATTCAAGTTTGGGTACATTTATTTAACAAATAAAATGATAAAAACAAATGAAATTCTGTTAATGTTGACAAATGTTCAAAAACAAAACTTAAAATACAAGAAGATAAAGTAATGAAGAAAATATAAATATTATTATTCCCCCTACCCACGAAATAAAAGAAAATTTTAATAAGTGTCAACAAAAATAAACAATATAATTTTTGATGTTATTTAACTTTATATACCTATTGAGTGAAATATTAATGAGTCTCGTTTGGTTAAAACGAGGAGTGTTATAGCCATTGATATCGTAATTTGACTTTTAAAAAATAAATGTCCAGTTGAAAAAAAAATCATAGTTTTGGCCAACAATACAAGGGTGGCAACGCTGAGCTATAACTGTAATCGTACAGCTGTGCCTTGATGAATTCAATTTTATCCTCGGGTTCTGGGAATGTGCTTGCTACGCCGGTTTTGTACGCGTATTCGATTACTTTATTAGCGATTTTCAATGAACACTCTTGAATGGACTGCAGTGGTGGATATAAGCTACCATTTTCCAAATCCTCTTCGGTGACAAGTGCAGCTAATGTCTATAAACGAATTTTAAAATCAACACCTTTTAATATATATATATACGTTTTGAATGCTGCTATTGATTGTACTTGAGCAGCAATGATGAAAACTTCTTCGGATATAGTCCTAATTCCAGCACAAATCACGCCGAGTGCCACTCCAGGAAATATGTATGAATTATTCCCTTGACCGGGGTAGTAAGTTTTTGATTTGTATGTGACTGGATTAAATGGCGAACCACTAGCAAACACGGCTTTACCCTAATGAATACCATTAAATAGAGTTCATATTATTGCCAATTCCGATAAGTATTTTATGCATTAAAACTTACGTCCGAATAAGTGTACGCTTGTTCAGCAGTACATTCAGCTTTACTGGTTGGGTTGCTCAAAGCAAAGATTACTGGATGGGAATTATATGACGATATTTCTTGAATAATTTCTTTCGTGAACACTCCACCAATAGCTGCGGCACCAATAAGTACGGTAGGTTTAATTTTTTTGATCGCTTCGGCGAGTATTTTGATAGGAGCTCTGTTTTTAATGTAGTCCACTTTGTGTCCAGAAATACCTCCTTCTGGACGATCTTTCACTACTAAACCTTTAGAATCAAAGAGCCAAATTTTAGATCTGGCGTCTTCTAACGATGTACCTTCTTTTAACATAGCCATCACGCATAGTTCTGCAATTCCTAAGGCTGCCTGTAAATAACTTCATGGTAATAATGTACATTTAATTTAAATACGTTTGCAACAATAAAATTAATATCAGATTATTATATACTTAAAGTATAAATATAGATTTATTTTGAATCAACGCAAATATGGTAATTTTTAATATTTTAACATTATATAATATCGATTATTTCTGTCTGCGATATAATTGAAACAATTAAAAATAATGTAATTACAATAATAATCACTTACCTCTCCAGCACCTTGGAACAAAATTATATTATCCGACAATCTAGTTTTGGTGATTCGAAGAGAAGCAAAAAGACCAGCTAATGCTACAGAAGCCGTTCCTTGTATATCATCGTTAAATGTACAATAATTGTTACGATATTTGTCTAAGAATCTGAACGCATTAGAATTTCCAAAATCTTCAAACTACAATGTACATGTATATTATTATTAAAAACTAACGAAATATTTTACATAATTATTATGTAATATATCTTACTTGAATCAAACAATTTTGTCCATAACGTTTCACAGCTGCTTGCATGAATTCATCGATGAAATCATCATACTGTTTACCTGTGACTCGTTTTTGTCTACAGCCAATATAATATGGGTCATCCAACAATAACTGTTGAAACGTATATTTATCAAAATATAATAAAAAGATATATACTAATATACTACATTGTTTTCGAAAAATTTACTTGAGTATTGGTTCCACAGTCAAGTGTGACTGGAAGGCATTGGTGTGGTTTAATACCAGCTAAAGCGGTGTATAAAGCCAATTTGCCGACAGGAATACCCATACCATAAACTCCAAGATCACCAAGACCTAAAATTCTCTCACCATCAGTCACAACAATAGCTCGAACATCTTGCTCAGGCCTGAATATTACATACAACTAATCATTAGTAAACAAGTTTCATTTTATAAATGCACAAATAGTATCTTCCAATAAACCAACTTTATTTTGAATTGCAAATGTTTATAATTCCAACAACTTACAAATATCACATCATCAACGATACACATTTTACATATAATAATAGGACATATTTTATTTACCAGTTTTTCAATACATCGTACACATGGCCTGCATCATGGATGGATATGAATAATCCTCTGGGTTTCTGAAATATAAGTCCATACTTTTGGCACGCTAATCCAACAGTTGGTGTATACACAAGTGGCATGAAAGCTTCAACATTTTCCGACATTACCCTATAGAAAAGTTTTTCATTTCTCTCCTACAAAAATCATAAATTTCAAAGTGGTAGTCAATAAAATCACGTGAATTACATCAATGTCGTACTTGCTTACTTGTAAACCCATAAGATAAATGTATTTATTTAAATCGTCATTAAAACGTTCAATGTTTGCTAAAACATGCTTCACTTGCTCATCTTGGGTCTTAACACGTGGTGGTAATAATCCATGAATGCCCAAAGCTTGTCTTTCTTCAATTGTAAAAGCCATTTCCTTAAAAAAAAACAAGAGAAAATGATATAAATAATATAACCGGTAAAAAATATAAAGACATATTTTACACGTATTAATTGGCGTAGTTAATTTTTTTATTTTTAAATACTTATCTACACACACACACATCAAAAAATAATTATCAAATGTCACAAAATTTCACACATAAAACTTTACCAAAAATATTATTACTTTTATCAGTATATTGATACGCATGATGTACATAAGGTATAGAATATTAATACAACTGCTTAAGCATTCCAAAGACTTAAAACATGTGTACGCAAATTATGTACCCATAACAAAACGTAATAACTGAACGCTATATATATATTTTTATCTATAATTTATCGATTGATTTTCAGTTCTTTTTTTTTTTATAAATATTTTTCGTCTATAATAAACAACAATAACTAACAAGTATCCTGGTATGAAGGTATTGAGAAATGAGTAAGAGTAAAAATTAATTTTAATTAAAACAAAATAACGTATCAACTATAAATATACTATGAACTCTTAACAACTATCCGTACATATATCCTCAATATCGATAATATAATCTAATTCGTGATTATAAATATATAATTAACCATTTAAATATCTATATAAATCCATGATTATTGCAACATTTTTACGTTTATTTTAAAACGAAATTTCGACAATGCAATTATAAAAATCACGGAAGAACATGAAAAACATACTTAAGGTTCAGTTCTAAAAATAAACTTTGTACGTACGTATACTGGATATTACATATTACGATATTAGTTTAAGTATTTTTAATACATTTCGTGTAGGTGAAATCACAAACTGGTGGATAAGATTATATTTATAAGTTAATAAAAACGATAGAATCATAAGTCAACGCCCAATTTTCAGTCTTACATAACGCGTCATTAGTTTATTTATTATTATAGTAGTAACTATTGCAAAAATTTTGATTTCTAAAAATCGTGATTTAATTTGACTGGGATCATTAACTCGTAATGGGTACCTAGGTAGTATTAAAACACTGCAGATCTGTAATGACTATAACGGCGTGATAAATAATAGTGATTATATGCTTGTATAACGTACCTTAGTTTTTTTAATGCACAAAAAACAAAGAAAACCTATTTATATCTATCAAGTATTACAATAATTAAATGATCATAAATATATGTCATATTTATTATTCAGCAAGATTTCCTTTATTTATTGGCTATATAAAAATAAAATAAATATATTTTTAATTATAATTTCGATAAGCATTAACTTATTCCCCTTTACTTAACGCATTTTATAGATTGTCGAATACTGTTCATTATTACAAGAAAAATTAATTACGAAAATAATAATAATATACGTGTTTAAATAATACGTCGGCGATCAACTTTCTCGTAAATTAATATTGAGGACAATTCTCAAGTTCAAACCGACTATAAAATAAACGTATAGTATATTATATAATCTATTTTCATAACAAGAAACTTTAATATTATTTTATGTTAGGTAATACCAAAGTTATTACTTACTTACGTAACTTAAAAAAAAAACCAACTACGCGACACATTTAACACTTTATAGGCGTAAAGCACGTTCGATTGTCCAAAATTTCAATTAATAATAATAGGCATAACAATAAAAAACAGATACCTGCCTATTACGATTTTTTTCTAATTTTTCTATAAAATACACAGACGAAAGTTTTCTAAACATAAAACACAATAGATTACGCTCGTATTATATTTCCGAACAACGATGTCATATTATTTATGTTATTCGATATTAAGGATTAACGTAATAATATATTATATATTATATAATAATCCATTCTATTTTTTTACAAATGTAAGCTCCTACACAATGGCCATTATTATAAATGTTTATAATGAATAAAAAAATTACTAATAAAATTCCATAAAGCAAATACGAGTATAGATACATAATGAAAATAAAAAAGTAAATGATACGGCTTATTAAGTAGTATGTTATTACAATACTACTTAGACAATAAGCGTCTATTAACCAATCACCGGAACCTAAATAAATATATAAATTTCGCGTTACATTTTATTATTACTCTTGCAATTAACCTTCTCGCCAGCTTAAAAAATCGAGAAGAAATATTTTCGCAAGGCAGTTAATTCTCATATTGCTCGTTATTGAATACGATAATGGAGGTCTTTGAATTCCTATATCGCCAATGCCAGTGCTATGGTCGAAATAGTTCAGAGGAAATGCCTACGCGTCACTTGCGAACAGTGTTGACATTCCTTGTATTCCCTATGATAACACGTTAATTTTCCACGCGCTCTGAACCTCCCCAAAACTCGTGAACTGAAAACACACATCCAATTTATTCTTTCTCTCCACTCTTTCTTTTCTGTAAAAATTGATTAACTGTTTATATAATTTCAAAATTCTGTCTCGTCCCATACGCGTCTCTACCTCTCTTCATACTCCTCGTTCGTCCACTAATTACATTAAAAATACACCAATCTTTCGTCTTATGCGAACCGCAGACAATGATTCTACATTTTTCTCTAGTTAAGTTTGTGGACGAATTTGTAACTTAGTATTATGTATGTACTGTGTTCTTTTTATTATACCTATAATACTGCTTTTTTTTTGGACTTGTTCCATAATTTTTACGAAATTAAAATGTAATCGTTTATGGTTTTAAGCGTAAAAATACGAATGTCACATAGTATACTTGTCGAAAAAATATTCAAAACGTGTAGTCGTGTTATTTATAATTAATTATGATACACGAAACGAAACGTGAAAAATGTTTACGTTAAGAAACAGGAAACAATTCAACTCAATATATTTCGTAACCTCTATTCTTTTTTCTTGTAACTAAATTAGTAATTAAGGAATTTAAACTACCTATGTCCATGACCTTACGTTCACAACAACGTGTTTTCTTAATTTAAATAATTTTAATTATCTCAATTTTAATTAATTATATATACGTTAAATGTTTTAAAATGATCGTGGGATATTTATACCTAATAGTATTTTAATTTGCTCCCATTCTGTCAAAATCCGATTTATTTAAGAAACAACAGAAAATATATGGTTATTTTTAAATTTTCCTTATAGTATTTAATTGTCGATATCAAAAAAAAAAATATAATACGTCGATAAAATATTAAAACCAATAAATTAAAGGATGCGTTGTTAAAGTTATTACATATTAATGTGACTAATTACATACAATCATAATATATATGTTGGACGATAAGCTATCGGATTTATAGAGGCCATGACTTTGATATTTGTTTACTATTATTTATTATTGTTGTTATTTAAGTTCTCATAGACAGCAATAATTTACTGAATACTAATGAATGAGTGTCGATGACATTGTACAGGAATATGTTAAATACGCGTTTACAGTGCAAAATATATTGTGCGTACAAACTACATCGTGAAATGATATTCTAATGTGTCGGTGAACGAAGAAAATGTTTAATAAATCAACTAATAAAAGTTTCGTGTATTATATTTGCCTTTGTAATGCCCTTGTAGTAATGACAGTGGCCTCTGAACCGTATTCGCCCATTTTAAACTTTAAACCCACCATTAATATTTCCTATACCATCGAAAGATCGCATACGCCTATTTATATTATTTTGTAGACGTTTATTATATATATTGTGTATTAAGTTTTATAAAAACGTCATTGTAATATATTTTATAGGAACACAACAATTTGTTAAAAATTGATAGACGTCAAATGATATTCAAGTGCAGGCAATATAATCGAAATCACATATTAAGCAATTTAATTATAATTTATAACAAACATGACACGAATATTTGAAAATGTGGAAATTATAATTTAACCAATAGTGTTCATAGAAATGTAAAATTGATCAGTTTCAAAATTAAAATGCGAAATGAATTCTGAAAAGTTCAAGGATCAATGTGTAATCCTCTTGAATAAATTAATAATTATATTCACGCAAATTGTATATTAAAATTCTGTTATAATTTATGGTAAATAATATAAATTGAAAATATCAAATATTTAAGGTAGTGGCATTAAAGATACTTTTTTGTAGATTTTAATAAAATTGTCAAACTTGTATATGTACACTTTGGCTAAATTTTCATTAAATTTACAATTGCACTAAAATTCTTTAAGCTATAAAAAATAACGAATAAAATTACATTATTGCAATAATAGGTTTTTAAATACAAGATTTTAAAATTTAAAACGAACAGTATTCGTTGTATATTTAATATATACAGTAGAACAAAATATAACTTATAGGTGACAGATGGGTTAATTAATTGTTGGCATATAAAAATATAAAATTGGTTATCAAATGTAAGAATATATTTATAAAACATATATATATATACAGGCCTTAATTTATTTTTACAGACATTCGTATAATAAAAATAAAGGTCAAGTGTCAACAATGATGATAAAATACACCTGAATTTCGACACTTCGATATATCATGTAAATGCTACAGTTTTGTTACTCATTTATTGTCGAGTTTTACAAAATAACAAATAAACTAAAAATGTAATGAAAAAACAGCGTATAAAATTGTTATTTTACATTTGATAACTATTGATTACAAATTATATATTCAACGAGCAATAATTATATATTTATAAAAAATGAATCGCCTAAATCGAAATAACGTAAGAACTTTATATAATAAAAAAAACGACATATAGCCAAATGAAAGGACAGTTGATTAATGATAAAAACAAGTACTGATATAATAGCGATAAAATAAGTTACTGGGTAACTGTGAATAGAAAAATGAGTCTAAGAAAAACTTGGTACTTAGTATATAGACACACACACACACACACACACACACACATATATATATATATATATATATATATAACATTTACTTTTAAATAACAAGGTCGTAAGCGTTTTACAGGTTTTTTAATGTTTTTATGAGTAATATACGGAAATGTATTTCTACACTAATAGTCAATATATATCTGTAATATACCTATGATCTATTTTTGTGTTATTCATGCATCCAAATCCTTCAATAACTAAAAATGTTAAATAAATAAAGACTATATTGTTTCAAATTTAATAGTATTTGATTAACAATTAACTATTATTTTGGGTGCAAACTTATTTCGTTCTGCATTAATATTTAAGTAGTTGTTAATGGAAATTATTAAATAATTATCAACGATTTTAGTTATGAACTCAAGGATACATTTTTAAAACGTAAATGAATATACTATAAACAGAACAGTTTTACACGATATATATATATATGAGAAAATGTAATCCTTCGACATTTTATAAGTATTTAATCATATATTGATCTTGTATAGTATTTGTTCTATAAGTTGCACCCATAAAACTAATCGAAAATACGTGAGAGTTATATCTTTCAAAATCATTGTATATTTCTTTTCTGTTCACTTGCATTTACATTATGAGATCATTAAGGAACTTATTCTCATTCTTCTTCTACTGCCTGATACGTAACGATAATAAAAAGTCCATTACTCATTGTGTCTACAAATAAACTTAAATAATATAATTGTTAAATAGAGAATGATAATTATTTTTGTAAATAAACGAACTAAAAGTTTTGAATAGAATTTAACGAATTGAGTAGACATATAAAAAATTGATCACTTCAGAATTAAGTTTATAGGTAAATTTTAAATTTTAAAAACTTGTCAATATTGCGATAACATGTTAAAATCAGTAGAGCTATTAGTTTTTAATAATTATGTAACAACATATTATAATACACAACAATTTTTCTTATATATATATACTGCAAGTATTACAGCGCATAAGAATTATAGGGTAAATAATATATTAAAGTCCTTCGAAACCCCACCTTTCAAATTTATGATCCAATTTATAGTATAATAAAATTATATTTTTGTACAAGATAACATGACTGTGCACTAAAGTATTATCATAAGGGATCATTAACCTTGTAGAAAAACGCTTATTTCTTAGTCTTCAATCATTTTACTTTCACCAGGAAATTGCGTTATTATGTCTTATACTATTTTTGTAATTAAACATACACTTGGGAAATAACTTATTTTATACAGATCAAAAAAGAAAAGAAAAAATACACTGGAATTATAATTGAAATTTTGTTAACAAAAAGTTTTATTTTATTCCAAAAAGATATAAGTGGAAAACACAAATTAAAGTCAACGAAAATATACGTACAGAAAAGCAAATGCCAAGTTATGATTATGAAGTATATATATATATATATATATATATAAACTAGTTATTTTACATACACCTTTAATTTCATATAGGCTGTTTACATTGATTGTCGGTAATTAAAATTTAAATATTTGTAATAAAATTTTTTTATACATAAACATAAACATTTCAACAGTCAAATGTAGACTTGAAATACATGTTTTAATGTAATGCGAAATTGAAAACAAAAAATGTAATTTATTTACATATATTGGTAATTGTATTTTTACATTATTCAATAAATATATGAATGCCGCTACTGCGCACATTATATTATGAATTGAGTTTTTCAAGGAATAAAATAGATACGATTATTTGTGAGTCACTTGCAATTAACTAATTAGTTTAATTAAATTGTATGATATTTGTAAGAAACTTAATTTCATTGGGACATAAAATATTTTGATATCACAAATAGTATTTAATAGTATGCATATATTCATAGAATGAATACAAATTAATAATAGGTATAGCAAAAGGAAAATAGAAACGATACATTTTATTTAACCATTAAATAAAACGAAATGTAGTTACCTATTACAAGTTTAAGAGCTCACTAAAATGAAAAAACTGTTTACCAATAAACCAAATAATAAATTACATGTATCTATTTTTAAAAAATTAATATAATACAGGACTTATTTTTTTGCTTTTGCTAACTACCTATATAATTTACAGGTTTGACCTAAATTAAAATTTGTAAATTTTTGTTAAGCTTCAACAATTGCATATTTTACGACATATATAAATATATTTTCAAAAATAAGTATAATAGGTCGTATGTTTGCGGTTACAATCAGTCATAATAATAATATAAATATAACAAGCCTAAGCAATTATTATATCCGTAAATATTAGATAGGCAATATGATATAACCTTCATTAAAACAGGTTGTCCAAGTTAGTTCAAATTTGGCCTTACAATAATCAAGTTCATATTACATATATAGTTGTTTTATTAATAAACAAATACATAATATAAACATAATTGTTTTTCAATATTAATTAATGATAATCATAATTTTTATAACTACAATAATTAAAAACAAAATTATAAAGACATTGAGAAATCACTTGCTAATTATAACAATACTAAAACAACAATAACAAAGGAATCTAATAAAATTATAAAAAACAAATTATTGAATACAAATTTAAAAAATGCTTCATATTTATTTATAATTGTCAAAATTAGTCATTAGTAGAGTTTAGGAAATAAAAAATCTTTAGTTTTATTAGTATAATAAATATTTAAAATCTAAAACCTAACATTAATAAATTTATTGAGATTTATTTTATTAAATTTCAAAAATATTTTAATTTGTATTACGAGTACTTAAATCAGTTAAATTAAAATTTTATTTTGTAAATGATAAATGGTTAATCAATAAAATCGGATGTTTTAATAGAATTAAGAAAAATATTTAATACCATTTTTTTAAACATTATTTTTTACTACTCACAACTTAAAACTTTTTCATTCTATCGTAATTATAATTTTAAAACTTTCGTGGCACTACTATTTATGTATCCAGTATCATGTTTATTGACTACAATTTAGATTACATAAATAAAGTCAAAAAATAACGGTGGTTTTTTTTGTATTTTTTTTATATTTTACCGAAAAACTTAGAAGTTTCACATAAGTAATACGGCAAGAGAAGACCCCTGTCCGTCACTTATCTAGTCTAAGTATTTCTTGTCCACAAGTAACAACGAAAATAACAACAACAAAATCGTCAGTTAATTTGTTATTAAAATATTTTACCTTGTTCAGACGGCCGTCTTTCAATTGATCGAGTCCGCTAACGAGTGCCGGCGATGTAGACACGGAGGATCCTTGAGGGAATTGTCCCAAACGGTCGAACGAAGCCATTGTGCTGGCAGTGACGGTTGACGGTGACGTCGGACTTTTGGAAATCGAAAACCCCAGGTCGATGAGAGGCGTGTTTAGTTGGTCGAAGTGTGCGTCGTCGTATAACGTTACAGGAACGTGCGCTCCGAACGCCGGCAGACAATCGAATGATTCGAGAAAGTGGAAACGATTTCCATCACCCGACGATAGTTCGTGAAACGATGAAAGGAAAATGCCACCTTGCCGGCGTTTATCCCCACCAACAGCTTTGGTTATAGCACTGTCATTCGTGTAACGACCATCACAGCCGGCGTCGGTGGCGATAGGTAGACATTTAGCGCGCATGCGTACGAAAAATCGTTACGGCTACGTCATCGATTGTCGTCCTCGTCTCGATTTAGAGGATATCGAAATATTAAATCCGCGGCGCGCTGTCGGCTAAGTACTTACAAAAACTACCGACGAAAATATCGTAATTTTACAATCGCCAATGTCCCACATTAATTAACGATACCTTGTTCAACTATTAAATTCGCCCTAAATGACACTAATTATAACGGACTAATCCGTTATTAATATTACTTACGATTTACACACGAAACCTCATTATTTTATTATTTGGATATTATACAATAAATGGGCACGTAATTACCATAATTATTATAATTGCTTTTTTTTCGTTATTACTTATAATAGAAATATATGTGAGTAACGTGCAATTATATGTTATAAAATTTTGGCAAGTGAACATTGTACGTTATTCAATTAATGTTTAATAATACTACAAAATATGTATGCAAGTACATTATTTTATATAACATTATTTATCTCTAAAAAATTTGATATTTTTAAAATCATTTTTGGATATCCCAATACTAATTTTATAATAATAACAAATATAATTAGCTTTGATTGTTTTTGAGTAAATGTCATTTTGACAGAAATCTGTTACTTTTTTTAGTCTATACTAATTATGGTATAAACAACCGAATTAGCTTTTTTAAAAATTGTTAATATAAACAAATAAATACAAATACAGTAAAATACTAATTACGTAATATTTTATTAACAAATTAAATTTCGAGTTAATGTTACAACATAATTAACTTGATGATCACCACTTTAGGAAAAAAGTTAAGATTATTTTAATACATGTGATTAAATAACACAAATTTTATTGCTTATTCGAGTGCTATAAAATAACTTTTATCTTTACTATTTTCACTTGTAACTAACACAAATAAATCATGCTCCTATAATGTGAAAATAAATTATCATTAATAATTAATCGTTTGTAAATATTTAGAAAAAACAAGTTTTAGTGCCATTATATCAATTAATATTTTTATATGAGTTATTAAGTAAATTAATTTAGTAAATACTTCACTGGTCTAAAAAAATAAAATGGTTTAAATTACTAGCTTTAAAACTCACTGTATATCTAGTGTATTGAAGCGTAGCGTAATATAAAGTAATATAATTAATGGAAGAAAAATGGATAACAATTTCATTACAAAATGCTACTTCACAGTTAAACATTTTTATTGCGATTATATGTAATGTTTATTTATTTATCTTAACATAATATTTTAAAATTTAAAATATATTCTTAAAAACATAAAATCACAAATTTATGTTTGCTTACCGGCAATAGCAGATATTAAATTTTTTAACATATATAGAATATAATAAATATTAATCAATTTTTATTTTATTGCACTTAAATAGTATTAAGTACTGCTATTTGTATTATTGGTGTGCTATATTATTTATGTTGTGTACATAAATAAAGGACATTTTAGAACTAATGGTTAGGTATGTTTACCGCTATAAATAAACATCTTATAACATTTATAACAAATTTACAATAGGTAAAATCTAAATTATCTAAAATAGTTTTAAAATTTAAAAAGGTATTATACTTTTGAGTATATTAATGATCAATCACAAAAAGGGCGGTAACATTTAATGTACATATCTAAATATTTTATTTTCAGGATAAAAGCATTAAAGTTAATAATTAACACAATACTGTGGACTAGATGTTATAAATACTGTTATAATCATTAATTGAAATACTGAATTAAAAGTTTATTTAAATTAATTATATATTTAAACTATTTTGTTATTTATGAAATAGAATCTTAGTGTTTTTTTAAGTGTTCTCCAGTTAAATCATGAATAGATTTGGATTTAATTGGTTCAGTTTCTTCAGGCCAATTGTATTTTGGTGGAAGTGGGTTGTCATAGTTGAAATCATACATCTGTGATTCAATAAACTTCTTCTTATCCTTGGGCTCTGGGTAATGTGACGCAATTCCTAAACAATGATAATAATTACGGTAAAAGTTTAAATTAATTAAAATTAATAATAGTTTACCTTTTTCATAAGCATATTCTGCTATTTTTATCGCAATTTGTAAAGAACAATCTTTAATCAAATTTAGTGGAGGATATATGCTGCCCTTTTCTAAATCTTCTTCAGTAACAAAATTAGCCAACTCCTAATTTATAATAAAAATTATTATTATATCATTTTAAATTAAACAATTAAGATGGTAAATCTATATACTTGTGAAGCGATTAAAAATAAATCTTCAATTATATGGTGTATTCCAGTACTAATAACTCCAAGTGCTACTCCAGGAAATATATAAGCATTATTTCCTTGTCCAGGAGTAATAGTACGGCCATTTATAGTAACAGGTGGAAATGGTGAACCACTTGCAAAAATGCAACGACCCTAAAATGTATTAATTTAAAAATATAAAATAATATTTGGTACATATTTTTTGTCATTTACTTGAGTGTAAGTGTATGCTTGATCAGCAGTGCATTCAGCTTTTGCTGTTGGATTACTAAGAGCAAAAATAAGTGGCTTTTCACAATAAGAAGCAACATGTTCCAGTACATCTTTATTAAAAGCTCCAGCTGCTGCAGCAGCACCAATTAATGTTGTTGGTTTTATTTCCTTAACAACCTCAAGAAGGTTCTTCATAACTTTGTAATCTTTAGCATAAAATGCTTTATCACCTTGTAAGTTTCCTTCAGGTCGATTTTTAACTAAAAGGCCATCAATATCCATCATCCATATTTTACTTCGAGCTTCTTCTAATGAACAACCCTCAGTCAGCATAGCTCGAACTGTTAAATTTGCAATACCAATAGCTGCCTAAAAGTTACATTTTTTTAATTTTTGTAAATGTAAATT
Organism: Geopemphigus sp. TES_GeoC_2020; assembly: GCA_025469175.1. Taxonomy (NCBI): domain Eukaryota; kingdom Metazoa; phylum Arthropoda; class Insecta; order Hemiptera; family Aphididae; genus Geopemphigus; species Geopemphigus sp. TES_GeoC_2020. The sequence continues at coordinate 19,888 of JAIPRN010000208.1, forward strand.
AATCTGAAAAGTAATGTAAATATAATTACTTCTCCAGCTCCTAAAAACAAAAATGTAGAATCTGAAATTCGTTTTTTTGTCAAGCGACGTGCAGTTAGAAGACCACCAACAGCTACAGATGCTGTACCTTGAATATCATCATTAAATGTACAATATTTATTACGGAACATGTCCAAGAATCTAAAAGCATTGTGATTTCCAAAATCTTCAAATTGTATCAACACATTTTGTCCATATCGTTTAACTAAAGCTGTCATGAATTCGTTAATAAATTCATCATACAGTGGTCCAGATATACGCTTTTGTCTAAGACCAATATATAAAGGATCTTCTAAAAGTTGCTAAAACAATTAAGTATTTAACTAGTTGATGAGTTATTTGATTATGTGACAATATGAATATGATGCTAACTTCATTGTTGGTCCCCACGTCCAGTGTTATAGGTAAACATTGATGAGGTTTTATACCTGCTAAAGCAGTATATAATGATAATTTACCAACTGGTATGCCCATACCACATGCTCCAAGATCACCTAAGCCAAGGATACGCTCGCCATCAGTTACTACTATTGCACGAACATTTGGTTCTGGCCTAACCCAAAAAATGTTCGTACAAGCGTTAATTTTCCAAAAGTATTATAAAAAGTTTATTTAAATTACTATAAATACAAAATACAGAGTTAAGATTGATAAATGTTACACATTTTAAACTCTGCGCATAAATTAATATTAATATTTTAGTATAATTTATTTCTAATTTTTATAAGCAAAAAATACCGATATTTTTAAATATATGATTTATATCTACAAAGTTATTATGAATAATATATAATAATTTTAAATAATATTCTATATATTTAAATTTTATCATTTTATTATTAAAAATATAAAATTTTAATTCAAAAATACTCTAATTTACGGTATACATAAGTTCAACTAAAAAAAAAAGTTGTGATGATTTTAAAGTTTAAAATAAAATAGTTTGTCGTATAAATAACTTGTATAGTTATAATTCAATAAATTACATAGTTACATACAAATTTCATAAGTAAAATATTAATAAAGAAGTTCTTTATCAAAATGTATTAAAATACTGTAATTATTATTAAAAATGTTCAGTTTTTCACTTCCTTTTATAGATTAAAAAAATAAGAATATGTGGCAACATTTAAATACAATTATTATAAATTATAAATTTCGAATTAATATCAATAAATATTTATTTTTTGTATAATTACTTATACATACATGTTTAGTCATTAACAAAATATGTAGTTTTTATATAATTAAATATTATATTTTAATTTTTTTATTACAATATTATCGTGTTATATATTTCTACAATTAAAATTGTAGTATATCATATTATTACTAAATGACTAATCCTATATTAATCATGATGTTTACAGAAACACACATAATGCATTTTAAATGAGTAAATTAAAATGTATATTAGTAATGAATCATTATATGACAATTATTTGAAAAATTATTGATATTAATTTAATTATTGCAAAAACAATTTTAATTATATCCAACAAACCAATAGGTTTTATCCTATTGTTGAACATTTTCAATTTGTTTAATTAATTGCGAATTAAAATTTAATAAAGGATACATTAAATAATGAAAATATTGAATACTCAATATTTGATTTTTTAAAACTTGAAGTGTATAAGATTTAATATTTACTAACATATTGTTTTTAAAAATAATTATGTAAAATCGTATAAATTGCTTTAAGAATTCATACTGTTAATACGTTTTAAAAAAAAATGTTATATTAAAATTTGGGGTTTTCTTCACAACATTTTAAAATTTTATACACTATTTTCAAATAATTCTAAACTTAAAATTTGAATTGGCATATTTTCAAATTTTGTTCCTATTACATTAACTAAAACATAAAAATAAATACTTTTAAACTTCAAATAAAACACTTTATAATTGGGTACTACTGTACTTGTTAAAGTATTTAGTTACTTTACTACATGCAAATTAAAACATGATTGTCTCTGAAAAAATAATTTTAATTAAATGTATTAATTATGTCTGTATTAACATTATTTTATAAAAGCAGTACTTTTATAAATGCATATACTTATCAATAAACAATTACTGCTGTACAGATTTTGAAAATTGTAATAGTGTTAAAAAATTATTGCCTATATTATTTTTTTTTTGCTAAAAATATTTAAATTTATTATTTGCCATATAAATTTAGGAAAACTTGGTCAACAGCCAATAAATGTACCACAATAGCTTAGTTACTATACAGCTTATTACTACTGACCTATTTTACCATTATTATTATATATATTTGAAAACCCAAGAAAAATAGCATTATTAGTATATTAATGATAATAATGTTATGATTGTTTGGTTAATAATCATTCAAATGTATATCCAAAATGATTAAGAATACATTACACTCATAATTTAATACATTTAAAAATAAATAAATAATTAAATTGTATTTACCAATTTTTTAACAAATCATAAATATGTCCTTTGTCATTAATAGTAATAAACAATCCTCTAGGACGGCGGAAAATCAAACCAAACTTTTGGCATGCTAACCCAACAGTTGGAGTATAGACTATTGGTAATAACATATGTATGTTTTCAGACAGAAGTCTAAAATATAGTCTTTCATTTCGATCCTATAAATCATACTTATATAAAAATATATTTAGTTATTAATGAAACAATTTCTTACTTGTAATTCGGTCAAATATAAAAATTTGTTCAAATCCTCTTGATACTTCATAACACTAAATCGACATACTTCAAGTTGTTCTTCTTGTGTTTTAAATTTTGGCGGCATTAAACCATGTATACCGAGAGCTTGTCGTTCTTCTAGAGTGAAAGCAAGACCTTTGTTTAATCGGGGGTCACGTATATAATCAATGCCTTGAACCAATGAGGGACATATAATGTCTCCAGGCGTACGCGAAGGTGATGAAAAATGAAATTTACGGCACTTAGATCGATCGATGCACGAAGAACTGGCACAATACAAGGCTAAATTTCTCGAAGCCAACGTTGTACTACAGCTAAAATGAATGCTTAAATATCATTTCACGAAACTAAAAAGTTTGGCGTTTTACTTTACCTTATGGTTTTAGGCAGTAAGTTCATTTTGATTTAATTTTTTTACTTTAGATTAATAGCGATATTGCATTAGTATCCGAAAAAAGACGAAAGTGGGCTAAATTATGAACAAAGAGAATACAGAACAAACACTAAATAACAAACAGAATGCTAGGACTATAGTAATAATACTAAAACATTTGACGTTAACATATATCTATCGAAAAAAATCAATCTGTTATCAAAATCATATTACGATTACCGGCTAAAAACTTAAGTATTGTAGGACACATATGTAATGTGTAATTTTTAAATGGCCATAGAACAATTTAAAATTACATTTTAGAAATAAATTTGACTAATTGCTAACTTTTTATTAACAATAGTCAATTGAATATATAATATATTATATTATACATTATTTAATAAACAAATTATAATTTCTGAATTGAAACGCCTGAATTGTAAGACATTTTTGTTTCTTTAGCAATACACACTGAATTTACATTAATATCACTGATAACTGTGTTAATACTTGAATGATGGTACAATATGACCTAACCTAATATTTTATGATTTTATTAAAAATTAAAATTAATGAAAACCAAGAAATTTTCCATTTTCTTGATATTTGTGTCGTTATGTTAGTATCTTATACGTTTGAAGTTGCTTGAAAGACTAAAAAAATATGAAGAATACATAATATTTTTAATTTGATAACGACGTTTATATTATTTTTAAATATTTAAAAATACTTGTAACATTAAAGAAATAATATGGTATAAAATAGAAAATATAGACGTAACGTAAGTAAATTGCTACTCCATAAGGACTATTCTATTTAGATATTATGGGTATTTCGTTGATTATATGTCAATAATTTTTCCAATTTACATTATTTTTAGAATCATTGACCCAATGATAGGTATATATAATAACAGATTTATTACTTGAATCGAAAAATTAAATTATATATATATGTATGTATTCAATTTTGAAGTATAGATTAATTTATAATTAGAGTATTTTCTAAGTAAAAAATGAACTATGGATATTGATTTAATAACTGTTCATAATGTTTATAATAATCAACTATTAGTATGTTTTACGTATATTTTTTCATCATATATTTATTATATTTTTATAAATCTTTTAAAATAAACATGCCATTGTTTCTTTGTCGTATTTAATTTTAAAAACTGATTTGTTAACCAAATTGTTGAACTTGTATTTTCTTCATCATCATACATCAGTAAATTAAGTATTTGAAACATAATTTTAAATTTAATTCCTTACAGAAATATACCTATACAACATATTCATTTTAAAATTTAGTTTTAGTTTTTTTCTTGCTTTAAAACGAAATTAATTGCAGGAATCAATATGCGTAAGATAATATTTATTATAATATGTATGCTCTGTATATTCTATCACTTAGTAAATTCCTTAGTTTTCAATAATACGATGAGAAATTCTAAAAATATAATAAACAGTGCTATTTTATAAATACTTAAATTATTAAAATTACTTTTGAATATCTTACCATCTTACTATTTTATTATTTTTAGATTATACGAAAGATAAGTGCATATTCACCATGGAAGTTAAACAAATAAATTTGAAAGAATTAATCGAAAACCAAAATTACTTAGATAAAAAAACATTTAGAAATGTTGCTAATCATTATTTTAAAAATAATGCCTCTTGCAATACATTGGATCTTATTTTAAAATACCTAAAGAATTATCCACATCAAATATCACTTATTTCAAAAAGTAATTTACTAATATTGACTATACATGATTTTTTATTTTATATTTAAATATGTTTACTATTATATGTATATTTAGATTTATTCACTAGTCTTTTATCAACTACAGAACAACAATTACATCCTCTAGTTTTATTTTTGGCATCGCGCAATAATAATATTGATTATAATTTAGACTTGGACAATTTACCTATAGAAAAATGGTCTTACCTTATGTCAGCCTTTTATCAAAGACTTCCACTAATGATTTGTGATCCTGAATTTGTTGAGAATATAAAAAATAAAATAGATACTTATAAATTACTGACAGATAGCCCACAATGGTTTAATGAAAATGCAGATTTTTTTGTTGGACTACATTCTATTGAATTTGGTAAGTTTAAAATAGTATTTATATCATCTTTAAAATTAATAAACTTTATTTTAATTAAATAAAAGTAACAAATAACAAGTATAAAAATTATGTTTACCATCTAACTGCTTTATACTTTACGGTATATAAATGCCCATTAACATCAGCTATGTAAATATGGTTAGGATTAGCTTTTACAAATGATGCATCAACAGGAAAATAACTTTGTTTGACATATACTCTTCTCCTAGGTATCTTAACACAGTCACTTACAGATGATGAATCTTGATTTTTATTTTGTTCTTCTTTATCATATTGTTCAAAACTGTGTAAAAATTCTTCAAACATTTTTGAAGTTCTGTTAAAAGTTTGTGCGTTATCCAAATACTCATCCTTAAAACATATTAAAATTTAAATAATTATAAAATAACTAAAATAAATCACATACTTTATTAGGAATGACACTTGATCTTCTAAATTGATCCATTATAATGTATGTTTTAAAAAAAAATTAATAGTAATCGTCAAATTTTGTTAAAAATTTTAATCCAAACTAATACTAACACTAATAATGTATGTATAAAAATGAACTATAAACACATGTAATCTCGATAATAAATAACATGTTGTTAACTTCTGTTAAAACCTTTTGTGTTTTCATTGAAACCAATTTAGATATGTTTGATATATTTCAAAACAAATTATTAAGCTTGCTCCTCTGCTCTGCTCTCCTTATATTGTGATTATTATTTATTTTTATAACGTAAAGAAAAACATTTTATCTTATTCATAATCTATTGATTAGGAACTAATTTACATTATAAAATGTTATTGAATTAATGTTATCTATTATACTTTGATCTTACTAATTTATCAAATACTTTAAATGTTACTGTAACATAAATGACAAAAGTATTACAATCTAAAATGGTAAGTTGGGTAACACATTTATTCCTATAATTACTTCCTTATTAAAATATTTTTTTTTGTTTTTCAACGGAATTGATTAAATAAAATCAAGAAATGTATTTTAATATATTGTTTTTACTCACTTGGTATTTAATATACATATATATAATGGATTTTGTTTAAAATTTTAAACTATATTTTTAAAATAAACCAAATAAACAATAAATGTGGGGACATTAAACATTATTATTATAAAAATATATTGTTAACCGAAAAATTAAAATTTATGTTATTGTAGTTCACAATATATTTTATTAATATTGCGTAATATATATTATATGATTTTAACATAATCGTAATGTATATAAAAATATTTTAGATGAAAATGAATGCGAAGAATTATTTAAAAAGTTAGAAGCCAATTGGTCAGTTTTTAAAATTACGAAAGCTAGTATTTCTTTTGTGGATTTGGTAGCTGCAAAATGTAATAAAGAAATAGAATTTCTTGAGTTTTTAATAACTACTCTTTTCTCCTTGTCTCCTGAAAAGTAAAAATATAACAATTTATAAAAAAATTGTATTTAAATAATTGCTACTTTGATTATTTTTTAGTGATGATATTGCTTGGTTATCCAATCAAATTATTAACAATTGCAAATTGTTAGAAACTAACTGTTTAATACAAATAAGCGATTGGGATGCATTAACTATAAAAGCCATCAAGTGTGGTTTAATTGAAGAAAATCCTGTATATGGTTTTATCAAAGTTTTGAGAATTTTAATTAAAAAAACTAGTATTGATAAATCTATTATATCAAAATGTTTTGAATTACTTGCTGGATATTCACAGTTCACTAGTATAATGTTAAGTCGTAATTTTATGGAACTTCAAAAAGGTAATTAATTTTTATTATCAATAAATTATAAATTTGTACTTAAATTAACTCATTTTACGTGCAGAAGAAGTATTGAAATTAATTGAAACACTAGTTAAAAAGGAACCATCTATAATGGCTTTAAGTCATGTTCCACTCTTCCTCTGTTCATACAATGCAACATTATTAGTTACTGATCAAATATTATTAAGGGTGAGTTCTTATTTTTAAAAATTAAGAATATCGATAACATTTTTATATTTTTTAGATTCTTTTCCATTATGAAAACAATGGTATACCAATGTCTAATTATAGACCTTACTTGTGGGGATCATTTGCTATATCACATTATCAAGTAAAAAATCATTTAATATCAAAAACTTTAAATAGTTTTCCTTCTACAACTGACGTGCTATGTTATATACCATTAAAAAGACTGAAAGAAACTATATCAAATTTTCCTATTAACAGAATGTTGTATGTTAAAGTAAGCATTCAATTGATGAGAAAAGTATATATTATGTTTTATAATTTGTTTATTTTTTTGAATATTATTTAGGATCAAAAAATTATACGCTTTGACAATTACATTGATCCAAGTAAAATGTTTGATCCGTCTTTTTTTTTGCCAATGATAAGCAGTTTGTTGGGAACAGAAGCACCGTTGAGTATAGAAAAATTTAACTCTAGTGGATGTCTGTCAATGACATTGATCTGTTTAGGCAGTTATGACAGTTCCATGCGATCAGCTGCATATCACGTGTTAAATTTATTGCGATCTCATTTATTTTGGTAAAATAATATTTATTTATCTTTGTTATCTTATAACATATTAATCATTTCTTAATTTAATTTCCAGTAGAAGAGCTGAAAACATGTTTTGGGATCATTTCATTTCTTGGATTAAGCATGGTATACAAGATTTACATTTAAAACCACCTCCTCAACTATCAATGATACAAGCTTTGTTTTTGAGTAGAATGGTATTAGCTATAGCTAATCATGAAAAAGGTATAGAAACAACTTGCTGTAAAATACTTTTAGCTCGTCCAGCTGCTCGGCTCAATCATATTCCAGAATTGAAAACATTTTTTACAACATGGTATATCTTTTAATGCACAGTGAATGATATCATATTAAGTCATTATATTTTGTTTTTTAGTACTGGAACTAAACAATCACTTCATGTTAACTGGTTTTTAAATATAATTTGTGATGGATTATGCTCTAAAGTTGACTGGGAAGTTTTAAAAAATATGGATTTACTGAATAAATTTTTAGCCGTTTTGACTTTCAGTAATGAAAAAGATAGGGTAATTTCCAAGAATGTACATTTATATTATTATAATTGTATTTGTAATTGATTTGTTTTTTTATTAGAAATTAATTTTGAAAGTGTTTAATGCTGTATTTCGTATTCAACCTGCAACTAATGGAGGCACTGGCCCTTGGGCTTTAAGTTTCATGACGGCAATACCAAAATGCAATCATGATTTTTCTACTGAAGAGGTCATTTTAATATTTGAATGTTTAAAATCATTGGCTAATAGTTCGTATATAGGCATTCCTGCGATTGATTTTTGGTTATCAATGTATTTGGATTATGGAAACAACTTTATTATTTGTACCAAAGGCTTATTGGCATTGAAAACTCTTGTTTCAAAATATGTTAAAGTAATTTCCGATTACTTTTCTGAAAACGATTTAATAGATATATTACGTTGGGGGGCAAAATCAAATGCTATATCTAAAAAGGAAGTATTGAAATGTCAATCAGTTTTAAACTATGGTACTTATGGTATACAAATAGAAAAACCAGAAAAGTATTTATTTTTACCAGAATTGGTGATAATATTGAAAGAAAAAAATAAATAATCAAAATTGTTATGTTTTGTATATTATAGTTGTTTTAATTTTTGCTATTATTTGTTTATAAAAATTAATTGTAATAAAGAACTCAATTTATAATTATTAAACTGTTTTGTTGTTTTCTTATTGTTTATTTTTTATATTGGGAATACTAAAAAAAATTTTGTTGCATTTGAACAGTTATAGCTAAATTTACTAATAATGATATAGGTTATTTTGAGTGTTCTTTGACATTGATACAGCACTAATCATTAGGAGTTAACCATTAAATAAAAGTTTATTTCTCGTTATTAATTTACAAAAATATTTGAAGATGATCAATAATTATATGAAATTTCGTCACTTTGATTAACTTAAGTTTTATTTACATACTACAGTAACAAAATAATTTTTTCATAAAAATATGTCATTGTGTAGTCACAAAACAACACGATTACGATAGATTTTTTACGGATAATATAAATCCATTAATTAATTACAATTTTTATAGTAAATATCGTTTTAAAGAATTTTTAGTTTGAATACATTTTTATGATCAATATTGACGTTACCAAAATTGTTTTTAACTCTTAAAATTGTAAAACCCTTTATTTAACTGTAGTTAAAGTCGTATTGTAAGGACCTGCTGGCTGTTGAATGACAGTGAAACCTAACCATCAAATACGAACGTTATAGATTTTAAAATTTCAAAAAGTTAATAACGCGTTTTTACGAGCGGTACTAGATTAGAACTCGACAGGACAGAGATCACCCGAAATAGAGAAACCGAATATCGAACAAAGAAGTGGCTAGGGGTTGGGTTCTACGTTTCTATCTATACTTTTCGGTTTAATAATTGCGAGTAATAAAAGTGTTTACGTAGATAACGTTTTAACGGTATCGGTTTATTACCCCGACGTTCGAACAATTTTAATATATAACGTAATTTTTTACTTGACAAAAATAACGCATCTTCGTTGTACGAGGTGCCGTTTATTGATACGCGTTAATAATATCTATCCGACGTCCGGTTTTCTAAATTATGTAGATATTTTAGAAAGTGAAAGAAACGTATCATTTCGGACGAATTGACGGTTTTCGAGATCGTAAAAAAAATCGCGCGTGTTAAAATTCAAATGTTCACTTTTCGCCGCATAACTGGTAGCGTAAACACACCACATGTAGACGTTTAATGCGAATAATATACGAAGGCATCTAGTCACCACAAGAAATGTACGCGTACATTTGCTGTCGTCGGATTTCACATTTCAGCCGTAGAAATCGATTGACAAACGAAGACCCGTACGAATCGCTTTTTACGCGTATTTCACATAAACCACGAAGCCGAAAATAATAATTTATGGTTAGCGCTTCGATTTGGTCACGCTTTTATATCGTTTCTCGAACACTCGACATCAATGTTTCCAAGCAGCGAATACTTCGTAAGCGGTACGCGCGCGATCCAACGACGACTTTTCCATTTACTTATTTTTCACGAATACGAAAAGTCGTATCGTCCGAATCCGGGAACTGTAAATATTACGTTTAAACTATATATTTTGGCGTAGGCGCTCGTCTTTATAAACTTTCGTTCGCTTCGTTTCAAATGCGTTATTTCGAAATATCCCGGCTCAAATTATTACGAGTACTCGATATAGGTACGTATTTATAATTTAAGATCGCGCGAATACTTAAGCGATATATATATATATATATATATATATATATATATATATGTACATAGACGCCGGGTTATGTCGGTGGAATGGTTTTTTGTTCGGTCCGCGTTATACTCGCGCGTATAATCATTTCTAAAGTCGCAAATTTCAAGCGCGTCGCCCGTACATTTTCGATAACGAACTAAAAAAAAAAAAACGCGTCGTCGTCCCGGTCATATTAATTTTCGACGTAATTTTGAAAATCGTATTACCGTAACGTAAAATCGTCTTCCTTTAACGATTACCACCACCACCGCAGCGCGCGCGCGACGTTAATAACGACGGTTAGAAAAAAATCCGCGTACACAACCAGTTCCTCTACGGCTCGTATTATGTATACACGCATTTGTACAGGTATATATATATATATATAGATATATATTACGAGCGCTATACGCGGAGTTCAAAAATATATATATGTGTACGTACATATACGCACGGGGGGTATCTTGCGGTATCTGACCACGTTACGTTTCGTTCCCTCACCGAAATTCTTTATTCGTTTTTTACCCGTTTTTTCCCCCACCGGATCCGGGTGCACCTGTTGCGTGGCCGCCCGTGCCTGACGCGGCGACAATGACGCCGCCACTCCAGCGACGCGCGGTCAGTGTGTGTACAGCGACTGTGTGCGTGTGTGTGTGTTTGTATACGTTTAAGAAGCACTCCAGCAGACACCACACATACCCGAGTCTGTCGTATCGCTGTGTGTGTACACACCTATAACCACCACACGGTTAACGTTCATTCGGAGTATTGTTTTCCGAGCGCGTTCGATAAAATGTACATCCGCGCGCGACGACAATCGTCGGGTCGATAAACGTGCCCGCGTAGGTATTCCCGATATCTTCCGGCGATCTTCGTCGACCTCGGAACGCGGGCGGGCGCGCGTGTGCGCCCCCGACCACCGGCGCGTTTCGATCATTCTCCGACTTGGCTGCTGTGTTAGGTAAGTACGTTCATTTTTCGCGCACGCTTTTGGTGGACGCGCACCCACGCACTTGGACACCAGTAATCGCGCGTGCGTCGTAATTCCCACCGGCGCGGAAATAGATATTCCTCCTAGCCGTCGTCCAGAGTCCGAATTAATTCGGAACAATACGTTTTACCGAACTTTCTAAAACGTATATCGTTCGCGCGGGACAATAATTACGAATAATATATACATATTCGTCGTCGGTTTTCCGAATTGATATAAACCTTACCTTCGGGCGCCCGTTATATCGGGCGCCAGCGAAATATGTATTCAATAACGCGCCTGCAATTTATTCGTTCGGGTTTCTTTTCCCGTTATCGTCGGCACGAACGGCCATAAACAACGGCGTACGGTCTTAATGCACGAACGTACTTATGATATATATTTATATATATATATATATCTTGTACATTTTACATTATAGGTATTCGAACATCGTAATACGACGTAATCTATATAATATCCGTAATCGTGTTTAATCAAAGGACAAACACTAATTTGTCCTCTAAAATATACATTATTCATACGAATTCGAAATCGGTCGAAAATCGTCTTATACTCGGTGCCGTAGCTAATTTTTACGGGTAATAATAATTTCCGTACTTGCGCGTACACGTCGGACGTTCTATAAATACGCGATCAATTATAACGAGTTACTTAGTCGAAATGTTCGTCATTGTAGTTATTTGATCAACGTACAAAATATATATTTTTTCAATTTTGAGAATCGTTATTCGAAACTTGAATGGCCAATAAAAATAAACGTGAATCGCGTGTTTGTGTATATATATACGTTTGTTTTCATTTGTGGTAATGACACGCGATCGGCGTAATTTTCTTGTCAATAAACAAATCTGAAAAGTTGTAACGAAATACGATTGACCTAAAGAAACGAGATAATAATTAATATGCTGATACAGGATATGTATACCTACGATTGAAACTACGCGTAAAACTTATGTATTTAAAAACAAGTTTCGAAATTAAACTCCATTTTTAATGATCCTATTTTAATAAATTATAAATAAGGTCACGTGTAACGTGTTATGTATAAAGTCGTCGTAATCATACGGAGAATAGCGCAAATGCCTACCTAATTTGCGTATTAAACTATTAAGGCGTGTTGAACACTTTTTACGGTCTTATCGAAACGAAATGATTGTGTATACGTATGTATATATTTAAATGGGATTTGTTTCTCATCGAGGGTTTTGTAAGTACGTAATATTGATTTTCGAAATGGCAAATATTCGGTAATTTCATTCGTCAACTATATACGCGTTGGAATTTAATATTTTATTTTTCGAAAACGTTTTTAAACCGTAGGAATACTCAAAAATATCCGTAGAAGTTAACGTGTAACATTCGCAAGTCCGAATGGTCGTCGAATTATTGTTATTTATCTCCCGCGTCGTTACGACGACCGTTAGTTCGCCATTTTTCAATATACTGTTAATCAAACCTTCCAATCTCGTAACAACAATGCCTGTACTAATAATATAGTAGATATCCCTTTCACGTATTCTGATAGTCATATAGCAGCGTCTCAATCTCCAGGCGGCTGGCGCCAAGTAACCGATGCGATTTACAAAGGAATTCATATGCCGCGATTATGCGGGTTAAAAATTTATCGTAGTATATTTGAAAAGCTATTATGTAACTCGAGGAACGTCGAATAACTTTTAACCAACATATTTTATTTTTCATCTTCGTACGACCCAAAAATTATTATAAACAAATAGGTATATATTGAAATACACGGATATTATTTGTTTAAATGACGAGCGTATAATAGCAAACGTAATATGATTACGTTTGTAAAATTCAATTTAATACATATATATATATATTACGCGCACGCTATAGAATTGTAGATTCTTTTTTCTTTTTATAAACGAATGTTTTTTTTAAATAGGTGTAATACGTATTACGATTATCGCTTAACGATTATATTTAATATATATAACATACGCAAACGCGAATGCAAATGTTTTTTCAAAATGTTTAGAAAACATATAATCCCTTTGTAGTTTAATTTCCATAATTCTATTTTTTAATTTACAAGGTATCCCGTTTTGAAATAACTTCTAATGTCGCCTAAATTATTTGGATAGACATATACAATACTATTAACTGCATTCTACAATATATATATATATATATATATATATATATATATATATATGTATACGAATAATAATAAACATAGTGATTGAAATTCAAATATTTCAACGCCCAACGTTATTATTGATTTCTATTGCTTTTTAAGATTGAAAAATATACCAGTTCCAAATCAAAACAATTGCCGATAATTTATTCCAGTTATTTTTATTGAAACCACTAGTTATACCGCACCTAGAGCCTAGAATGGTGGTAACAGAGCAACAGAGTAAACCAAACTCACGATTCAGTAATTTATTTTTTTTTTTATAATATTAAATTTTAGAATCCATTAAAAAAGAAAGAGTCGCGCTTCGAAAAAAATTTATTTGGATATACGTAAACGCTTTTACGTTATTTAGGTTTGAAAATAAGAAAACGAAATAGATTGTTTAAAATAAAGGAACACGTGTTTTTTTTTGTTCTGTCGTAATTCGCGTTTTCTGTTCCGCGATAATTAACTGAACACCACGTATACAACGTACACACAAATATATACCTACACACATTGTTACGGTAACTGTAAAACGTACTAATATCCAAATCATGTATGTTTACGAATTATTTTAAAACTGGGTTACGGATTGGAAAGAAACTAATACTGTGAGATTTGTATTATTCTCTTACGCGACCCAAGTATATGTCGTACAATATATATATTCGATTTTTGCGACCAATTTCGATTTATACATTTACGTGCGTTTGAAAATTTTCCTCGAAGCTCGACTGTATTTACAAATGTTAGCGCAATTGGAAAAAAATGTATAATTATTCACGACCCGTTGTCCTACATATTACTAGTAATTAGTTTGTTACTTTTTAAATACGTTTTTTAATATATTTCGTGCGCGTTATTTTTTTTAAATCGTTAAAAATTAAACTAAATGTATTGATGAAGGGTGTTATACAACTTTTCTTTGATATTGCGGCAGCGCTAAAGATAATAAATAAAATATTCTATTAGTTATTTATTATCTATCTAAACACGTTTTTCTCGCTATTCACCATAATAATGTTAAAAAATAAAGTTATGTATGTGTACGCCCCGCGGCGGTTTTCGACAATTCATGATCTTACTTAAAATACGTTTTGCAATAGGAAACTGAAACTATTGTTCTCGATAAACTATTCACAGAATCGTTTTCTCGAGAAATATTTTAACGTATTTCCGATTGTTATTCCAGTTTCGAGCGGGTACGTATTATTGTAAATTATAATGTAACGAGAAAGTCGTATTTTTTCGAGACACGTAATAAAATAAAAGAAATAAGTCGATCGTTACCTTACGTCATTATATACCGCTACAGAATGTTGGCGTATTTTACGCGAAAAAATTAATAACTGTATCTGCAATGTTAAATGTTATCATTGTGCTCATCTGTTCCGCCAGTCAAAAATCTTCGATTGAATGTATAGAAGCGTTCTGGGAAAGTACAATACGCGTATAATACGAATAATAACATAACGTATTTCCACGGTATCGTCAAACTATGAGAGAAATTGAACGAAAAATATTGCACAAGAATTTATTTTGCCCGCACCAATCTCATCCGTTTATTGTCATTTATGCGTTTTACCGAAGGCTCCAATTCGAATAATTCCATCACTAAGTT
Source organism: Geopemphigus sp. TES_GeoC_2020 (assembly GCA_025469175.1). Classification (NCBI taxonomy): domain Eukaryota; kingdom Metazoa; phylum Arthropoda; class Insecta; order Hemiptera; family Aphididae; genus Geopemphigus; species Geopemphigus sp. TES_GeoC_2020. Next base: position 35,200 of record JAIPRN010000208.1, read on the forward strand.
GACATCGTTGTAAATAAAATTCCACCAATCATTATAAATAATATGATATTTTGTTCATTATTCTGCCTAAACATTTGACACATTTTAAAACTTACAATTCACAATATAAATTTTGTACCTATATTACCTACAATAAATATTACGTATTTATCTCCCACTCGTTGACGTGCCTAAGCCCTAAGGGACTTCATGACTAGACGATTTCGTACGACGACAAAAGTCTCGTTATTTCTAAAAATTGATTTTAATTGCGCAACCCGTTTCTATCCTATTGTTAAAGTTTGTGGTTAATTTCATAATCCAAGCTGTTTTATATATAAGTGTGTGCGTGTGTACTACGTATTGTCTTGAAGCCTAAAACGAAATGATAAATATTTTCGAGTATAAACGACTGTATATGTACAAATGTATAGGTATTAAGATTTTAAAAATTGAATTTAAAGTAGAAAACACGCAGACACGATGCAAATGACTCAGATTAAATACAAATGATAAGCGTTTGATATGGGAATTATTCGTTTGTATAGTATACGTAAAATAACAATGTAACGCGTGCTTATATTTATATCATTAATGAAAATCTATAAATAAACGAGCTAGGTAGGTACGTTTCTTTTAACAAAACGCCGACAACTCGCCCACGCGTTTCTCATATAATCTGATACTGTTATTTAAAATTTCATCAGACCCAAGCCGCACCACAGCTTCAGCTGGACCGCTTTCTTTCCGACGTCAATTCACAATTCATATTCTTCGTAAAACGTGCGTCTTATTAATTACATTCATTATGTCTTATAATTATAATGGATTAACTATTTAATCCATACAATCTATACATACTTATATCCTGAATATCGTATATTTGTATATATATTATTAATTTAAACCGACATACCGTCTTTTATTTAGATCAGACAGATCGTCGTGCATCTTCGACTTTTACTATGCATATACATTTTGAATATTAATGATTTTTAAAAATAAATTATTTAAATAACCTATATCTATCATAATTATTATGAACTAAATAAAATTAATAGTTACCTGAATAATATCTATTAATCGTGCAATGTTAAAAATTCGTATTAATGAAATTATTTGTTTTATTTTTATAATAAATTCACTATTTAAAATATGTATATTTAAATTTTTAACTATCGATTAAAGATATATCCAATGGTACGTTTTTTATTTAGTTTGAAATTGATAAAAGTTTATCTTAAGTAGTTCGATTACGTATTTGATTTTAAAATAGTTTATCTACGCACATCGGAATTATAATGAGTTTTATAAAACGATTTATTTGTAAAATTATGATTGCGTATCAGTTATTTGAATAGGCACATCACTGTCAAGAAAACTACGTGAACGTTACATTTTTTTGTGTATTTTCATGAATAGGTATTTTGAGTTAGGTTATTTAAATTTCACAGAAAAAATGACATTAAACATCTATAATATTGAATGAAAATTATAATTCTCGAAATAAAATATTCAAAATTTAAATCATATTGCACGTCGTTTTAAGATATTATATAATCAATTTATTTAATATTTCATAATCGTTTTGAAAATATTTTTAATCGTGAAATAATCAAAAATTATGTAATTATATGATAATGTTGCAACACTAAAACTGTTTAGGAAATATACGATCGAACAAAATATAATAATTAATGTATATATTTGGATTATGATAATATAGATAATATTGTTGAGAACAATGGAAAATATTTTTAATACGATTTAAGTATAATCGTCTTTTATATGTGTATTAAATCGTTATTTTGTAAGTATACGATGTAAGCGGTATTTATAAAGATCGTGCATTAGCTGCGGTAATATGTAATATATAACGCGATATATTTGTATATCCTGCGAATTTATTATTGATCACATAGTCAATCTTTTAAACAAACTAATGGAATTTGCCAGTCACTCCCGTTAATCTATCAAAAATTCGATTAATGCCTTTTCTTATACTGAATACTCCGTATTTGAATATACGCATATACATATATAATATAATATATTTAAATATAATACATAATAATCGTATTTTTCCATAAAAACATAATAATAATAAGAAAGGAGTGCACACGATCGCACATTGTGTCCCTATTTGTTCACAAAAAATTATTGTCCGTGCGACTCTTGTCTCATTATTTTACATATACGACCCTCAAAACGTATATTAGGCATCGTCTACAAATCCGTTACGCAATTTAAAAACACACACCATGTGCCCTGAATAAACACAAACAACGGGCGGACATGAACGCAGTTATATCTCCAATTTGTCACGCTACATCAACCGTGCGCGTATAAGTATAGGTTCGTACAAATATAAAATATAAAAGCATCCGTTCATTCAAATATATATATATAGTATTTGCTAAAATTTCATAAAAAAATATTGTAGTTTATACGTATGTAAAGATAAGAAAATTAATATGAATACGAAGGCGAACGTGTTGCGTGAGCAATTACTGTGGATAACGATAGGCGCGTTCGATTTGCTTTAGAAATCCGTTAAACGAATAACGTTCCTTTTATTAATTAGAGAGATTGGAAAAAGAAATTTTTCAAGCTCTGTGTACATATTCGTATTCGTTCCAGATGAATCTTTCGACAGGAAACGCGATAACATTATGCTTGACGAGTCACGAGTTTGTATAAAACGTAAAAGTTTCCCGAAAAATAAACATATATACACTCGGATGTTTTCAATGTTGATACTAATATAGATAATACCTGTATACAAACGAGTTAATAACGATAATTAATATGAAATTAATTACAACGCGAAATCGGTTATCTTTTGAAATGCGCTTTATGAACGAATAGGCGTAGTTGGAAAAACTACGTAACTATCATTAACATCGACTAACTTAATACAATAGACGAAATAGTATAGACTTGAACGATCGAGTTCCACCAGAAATATGATCGAGACGATTTTGTTTTACTGAATCTGATACAACAGAATTATTATTAAACTTAAATCCCGTTTAAGATTAAGTATCCCTTTAATTTTGATATAAATCTTTTGTTCGGAAATTTTCAATTAAACTCGTATACTATAGAGTAAATATATTGTAATTTATATCATTTTTCGACAGTACATTTCGTACAGTATATTAATATCATATACCACTAATACATATTCTTGAAGAGGATATATATCTATATAATTACTAAAAGGATTAAATTTCATTAAAACTATTTATTAATTTAATTAATTCCGTAGTCAAGGTCATTGCGTAATACAATACAATTTAAAAGTAAAAGCGACGAATAATGAATTAACAACGTTTCCATATTAGGATTATTATTATTATTATTGTACATTGTTCAGAATTATTATGACTACAAAATAAATATAAATATTATAAATCACTTTATTATGTTTTATTAGTATACAATTTGTTATTGGTTTTTCTTTTTCGTCACAAATGTTATTCCATAGTTAATCACATTTTTCAAAATTAGAAATTCGATAATTCTCATATTTTGTTAAATCAAATTTGTTTAGGAAATTATTTTATAGGCGTCAAGAAATAATAGGTTTTATGAAAATACGAATATAAATAAATTCGTTAATACGTTATAATTTTAGTTAATGAACAGTATTTTAATATGTCGACGAATATGTCGTAGAATATTTAGCGTAACATTAATAATTAATAGCTTTCTATTTTCATCAAGCAACAACGATGATACATTTCATCTTCTATTTTTTAAGTTATTATAATTATTTACTAATATAACAACGCGATATCGGATTAAAAGGTAAAACTGCAGTTAAAGCTGATTCATCGTAATTTAAATTAATTATATTTCGAGTAAATAAGAAACGTCGAAATTGAAAATAAACGTCTTCGTCATATAAGACATCTTTCATAGCAACATTCATACGCACACACAAGGTGCTTTCACTCGTCAGAAGCATAGTAGCTACTCTTTATTTAGATCCATCTTAGTTAAATTATCGAGTGATCAACGATCGTTTAAACCGTGGAACGGAACGTTTCTATTCGGCAATATATTTTTAAGTTAGGGATGTCACTCTCCATAGACCGACATAATTTTTGACATACAAATATTTTACTCGATATAACGCCAGTACGTAATACCTAAACAACGTGCGTGTATGTGTTTCACCGTTAATCTTGGCTTCTTTTTTGTGTAAAAAGTTAGTATAAATGTATAACGCGAAGAAAAAGTTCCCGCTCTTACGAATTATCGAATTGGGAAACTATTACTAGAGATTCTAGGCAAATAGAATTTTGTAGAATTTATTACGTCCGTAATAATATTAAGAAAATAATAATTTATTAAAAAAAACTTAAAACGGAGACTTTGTTGTCGGTTTAAAATGTATTTCATTCATTTAAGACTATAATTATTAATATTATATATTACGTGTTTATATGTTAGAAAATATACAATTTTGGGTAGTATATTTTATTCTATTAATTTTCGTTAAATAGTGTTTTTGAAAAGGTTACAATTAAATTGATATTTTTAATTTCTTAATTCTCTCTCTCTCTCTCTCTCTCTCTCTCTCTATAAATAATAATAATAAATAGTTATATAAATAATTAAATATCTATATAATATAAATAAATATATTTATTTATTTAACATGTACCGCGTATAATATAAATTTAAATGTTCATCTAAAAGCTGATTTATAACATATAGATTAATATTTAAATATTGACCGATATTTCTGTATTAGTTTATTTGTTGTAGTTGGACAACAACAACAACATATATATATCTATATATAGGTTTTCTAAAAAAAATCTCTTTTCGGTCGTTTATTATTTATCGACGATAATTCTGTTCCATCTTTGGACGACTTTCTCTAGATCCGCGCTAAATTTAATACGAAACAAAATCTCGTCGTCGAATAATACCACAGTCTCGAAAAACACGGAATAACATAATTGCAACGCTAACGTACCGACATTCGTGTTAACGGATTAATCTCTGTGCGCAGATAATGCTAACAACTTGGGATGGTGGATCTGAACCCGGTTAAGGAACCGATGGTAGAAGATGGTCGGACGGCCCTACACTACGCCGCGTCGACGGGCGACTGTAGCTCCGTTGTCGAACTCCTGCAAGCTCCCGGGTCCGTGGACGCCAACGCTCGCGACGCGGTTGGTTATTCGGCCGTGCAAATCGCCGCGGCCGAAGGCCACCTGGATGTGTTGCGGCTGTTGCTGCGACACAACGCCGACGTCAACCTACACGACAACTTGGTGAGTTATCCGGACAGTTGAGCACGTACCTCAGTGGTACCTAATATACATATATATAAATGCGTCCCACGTGTTGAATGCACGTCCGCGTCGCGTGACTTTTCCCCCGGTTCCGGATATCGTAGCGTACACGAATACGATACGCCATTTAATATTCCGGCTGAACGAGTACCCATTTCGATTTTTGGCCACTTCCGAACACGGTATCACGACGTTCCAGTATCGGAGCGTAATTATTCTCGAATGACAAATATCGATATCCTACGAACGACGATCTATTCGAACTTTTTTCAATTCACTTAAATTCGCGTTGGTTTACATCGATCGCGAAACGATCGTGACTAGTTCTCGATATTTACCTGCAACTTTATACCTAAATGGCTATACGAAAATTACATATTGTACCGTAAACATGACGGGACATCGTATTATAGCACGGCAATACGGCCCTTCACGAAGCCAGCTGGAAAGGGTATAGCAAAACGGTGGCTTTGCTCGCGTCTTCCGGTAGCGACTTGAACCGCAAGAATTACGGCGGGTCGTCCGCCTTACACTTGTGCTGTCAAAATGGCCACAATCAGAGTTGCCGAGAACTTCTACTCGCCGGATGCGATCCGGATGTTCAAAATAACGTAAGTTGAATACGTAAAACATTGTACCAATACGTTCATAACTCGAGTTGTCGTTAATTTTCCGAAATTTATTATTATAAATAAGCCTCCCTCGATATTTATGTTTTTGGTTGCAACTTATAATCTTGTCATTATATCGTAATAAAAATTTTAGGCGTATTTAAGTATTTAAAATTAATTTTCTTCGCCTCGTATTTTTCATTTTGGACGTCGATTATTAAAATCAACAAAAATAATCGTTTCTCGAATTATCCCGAGTTCGACAATTACACAAGTACTCAAACACGTTGGATGTCTCTACGCTACTTTAAAAGACTTCATATTCTCAGTCAGTTTTTAATTTCGTACTTCCATTTTTGACCATGATTGTACTGTATCTATTATCTATTATCCGGCCATATTTTACGTTTAATCGACCTCGTAAACGAACAATAAATATTTAATAAATTACGGCTGTTCACGAAAAGTTTCGAATTATATAAACTATTAGTGGATATCACAATTTTCCGGAACAAATTCAGCAGGAACTCAATTATTGGTTCCAGTATTTTATATAATGTCGTCTATTATTCACTTATCTCGCAAAACACAAGAACTCCAATGCCATTATAAACGCTTTAATAACTGTAATGCCGTAGTGAATGTTTTTGTTTCGTAGATAATAATAAAAAGAACCCATTAAACAACTTTAGACACGCCTGTGTTTATAATAAAATTAGTAATATTATGCCGGGTGTGATATTTTTGATATGCTACTTCGTTACTTTTCAAGTTTTCACATTATCTATATAATAGCGGGCTATTATCGTATAGTTTTATAAGGATAACTGAATTTTTCTTCCGTCAAAACCATAATAAAATTTTTTATACGTTAAAGCGTGCGCAATTATTCTGTTAGTCCAAATTTTAAATCAATAAAATCGTGTATAAATTGTTGTTTTTATATTATTTCAGTACGGTGATACACCACTTCACACAAGCGCGAGGTATGGACACGCCGGAGTACTAAGGATATTAATAAGTGCCGAGTGTAAAGTTTCTGAACAAAATAAAGTTAGTACCTATATGGGTAAATATGTTTAACGACATAACAACAAACATGTTTTTGAAAATGTGTGTATAAAATAATATTTTGTTTCACGTACGGAATAGAATGGTGATACGGTACTACATATCGCTGCGGCTATGGCCAGGAAGAAATTAACTAAAATTATTTTACAAGCCAAATGCAATACTGCGTTAAAAAATAAGGTAATTTAATATTTCACCAGATACCTAATGACTATAATTATTTTGTATATTCGTGCAAATCACTATACATTTACTTAATGATCTAAATAATTATTGTGTTTTAGTTATAACTTAGTATTAATACTATATCGTCTATATTTGAAATTAATACTTTATTTCGTTTAAGAAATTAGGAACACGAATTTTTTTACATACTTAATATTTTTTATTGAAATCATAAAATGTAAACACAATTCTGTTTTTAAAAATATATTTAATTTTAATTTCAAAATAATTTTTGTTTTAGCAAAACGAAACTGCTAAAGATATTGCAGAACGTAAAAATTTGACTGATATTTTCGACATTTTGAACGATCCTATTTACAAAAAGAAAAGTAGCAGTTCTAAGGCAAAAAAAGATTCAAAGGATGTATGTGTATCGTTAATATTGAAATAATTAATTAAAAATTAGAGACTTAATCGAATAAATATGGTTTTAGAGTAAAAAACGAACCGACACAAATATTAAAAAACAGTGGTCCCCTTACGGTTGTCATTATTTCCCGGATACAAAAGAGTTCCCAAAACCTAAGTTGAATTCATTGCCTGAGGAACCTTTACACGCAGGGGAACAATACTATTTGGACCTAGCTGGAAACATTAGAAAAGGTCCCGTTGGAGTAGGGTACACGTGTTATTGTGCGCCTTTTTTTAAAGAATTAGAAGCTCGGTTGGACCACAATACGAAAAAATTAAAACGACAGATTTGTCGAACTGAAGATAATATTAATCGAAGATTATGTTCTGTGGAGAACCAACTTAAACGATCAAATGAAAAGCTTCAACAGGTAAACAGTTTTAATATTAATGTTTGTTTCTCCAATTTCTAACGAAAACATTTGTAAAAATATGTTCCGATGTAACGATACTATAATAATACGTTAAATTATTTTTTAAATTATCCACAATAATACACTATGTTAATAGGTTAGGTTGTTAATTATAATTATATCAATTCGAGTAAAAGAATTTTGATTTTGATCAAAATTTATAAATATTGACTACAATTACGTTATTAGAATGTTATACTATATAAAAGAAGTTTGAACAAATATTAAACAAATTAGTTATTTATAACGATTCATTCTATTAATCAATTTATTACGCATGTTTTATATTATGAGATATTGATTTATGTTTGTAGTTAATGAACTTCTTTTTTTTATTGGGATTAGATGTTTAAACTTAATATAAATATTGTACTTATTTTTATGTATCAAGTTTTAAAATGTACATGCATTCCAATATAAAATTAAGTCAATTATATATTATAATAATGAATGTATAATATAAATTTTTCAAAAAAACTGGTACATATTCTATAGAATAGTTCGTAAGAAAGTAGTCAATAATTTGTATGGATATTAAATAAATCTGGAAACCGTTCGATTATTAGATGACAGATTATTGCCGTGTCTATATATAATCCGTATTTGTTGACCGAAAGCTCTCGATAAACTACTAATGTAAAAAACACTATACGTAAACATATTTATAGCAGGTGACTGAAGAAGTAAGCGATAACGATAGCGAGTTAGAGAACCGGTTTCGAACTGAATGTGCTATTGGTACCACAGTCATGGACCCAAACCTACGATGGCGATTGGACTATCTCACGGCTCGGCGTCATGACGATATACCATGTAATGATTCTGGATATAGTACCAAAATGTTTAGTAATTCGCAAGGTCCGTCACCTTCGTTGTCCAGTAAGTATAATTATTATAAAATCACTTTGGTTACTTTTATTATAATACGAATTACCTATATAAATATTATAAATCTTCTTAACTATATGTTTTTTTTCGATGAAACGTTAAATTCAAACATTAAAATTATAAAAGAAGGAACTATTTTTACATTATAGGATATAATTATTTTCAAAATTAAAAGTATTGTAAATTTGAAGACAAAAATTTGATATTTAAAAATAATGTCACATAATTTTTGGTTTAAAAAATAATGTGATTTTAAAAACGTACAATCATGATCGATCATAAGGTAATAAAAATATACTACATAATTTCTATAATTGTTTTTGTATATTTTTAGATTTAATGGAAAATAGCGCAGTGCCTGTCATAGATAAAATGCCAAAATCATTAAGTATATTACCGGACAATAATAATATGGAAAGTATTGTATGATCAAACCACGCCAAAGCCATCGAAAACGTTTATTTTCCGACTAATTTTAAGTTACGATTTAAGATTTTTTTTAAATATTTTTATACCTTTATATATACAGTGCAATATCATTTTTTTATTTTGTTAATTTATTAATTTTGTTTACGTTAATAAAATCTTTTAATAAAATCGTAAATCGATTATATTAAACATTTTCCTTCTGATAGATGCCTATATTAAATATGTATCGCTAAGCATCGAACGTCGTACACGGAGATGGTTCACCTAACGCGAAAGTCCTATCGACGTTATAATACTACTCGGTATTTAAGTTGGATAAGCGGATTCCATCAAGTAGTTTCTTCAGTTTGGGATTTGTAATCAAAGTCCAAGGGATTAAAATCCGACGAATACGGTAGACAGTTAAGGAGTTCCCATTTTTAGTTTAACAAAAGGAGGTTTAACTTGGCGATGGTCCGAATGCTATCACAAATTGTCTGCATATATGGATACACCGCGTTGAGATCCATACTATCCACACACGATTCGTTAAACGCGACCAGAATTTCGGTCCGTTACCGTTTTACTATAAATGGTTTCAATCTTAACGTACGCGCTCATTTTTCTAACACAGAAATGTGAGCCAAAGGTTGTTTCTCCATTCGTTATCGCACTCGGACGACGTCTTTGCGCAAATATTGAGTACGTAATTAGCATTCACGCTCAAACGTTAGCGATAAAACTCTTAATTGATATTTAACGTTACCTATATCCGTGATAATTCAATTCAATTTCGAAAAAATGTATTTATAAAAATAACATAAAAGAAGTTAACACATCAGGGGATATATAAGTAAAACCGAATAAGTCAAAAAGAAAATCAAAACATAAATTATTTATTAATTAGAAGATACAATATCGTAAAACAAAATAGTATGTAGGAAATATCTTCGTGTACTTGCAATAAAACCTATACGGATATAACGAAGAATTTTATGATTCGAAGACAGACGACAATCTTTAAATTTACCGTTGTGTAAAACGCTAAATAAGATCTAATCGATCATTTCGTATAACAAAACAAAAATAGAAGCGCGTTATTACAATACGCTATAAGAAAGCGGAAGAACGTGAGTATCCATCGGTGATGGCAAAAGTTGCGTTGAAAAAATCGATGACAATTGATGTTGGCACATCGACGAAAGTTGTTACTACGACGAGCACTGGCACTATAACCGATTTGGACAAAACATGACTGAGGTATATACATAAATATATTACGCTGCACGATATCAAACCAGATATTAAACTCCGTAATTCCGTGACATTGTTCAGCTCGGATTTGAATGTGCTTTAAAGAGGCGTTGAACTTTTCCACATTTTAGCCTTCTCTGTTTGATCTCATTATTGGTACATCATATTCTAGGATTGGTCATATATTCGTCTCGGTCCTCTTTTTTGAGACATTTTGTTTTCGTAATTTTTAGGTAAAAACAATCATTGTCTATAGTGATGTCTTTGGTAAATGGTAGAACTCAAGACGTGCGTGCTGATTGCTGATTATTGTTTCACGTGTCCAAACGATAAACACCGAGAAAATTAAAAAAAAAACGTTATTTGAATTGACTTGCGATAGTGACACGAAAGACAGACCATATAGCGCTACTTAACTTAAAATAATTTAAAATAAATTAACTACTTAGATCAAAGCTAATAAACGATGCATATTTTTAGTAGAATAATTCTCTATAATGTGAAAGACAGGTTATTATTTGAATCTTAATGTTTGATTTGTTTTGTCGATTTTTCAAATATTGCTACAACATTGTTAGGTGACCTTTATTGAATCCACGCAACAAGACTTATAAGAAGGGGTTGCTTCTATGAAAAGTGAAATTAAGTCGGTAGCTCTGAAACACTTGCCTTGTGGTACACCCACCACCGTGTGCGATTTTCGTTTAATCGTCAACGTTGGTTTTACAGCATAAAATGAACTGTATTTTATGCATACCGCCGGTAATTTTCGAAAGTGGCAAAACGCGTAAAACACTTTTTACATTCGTAGCGTAATAACAAAAATGAACGATATAATAAATTTGACGGTTTTTCTCTTTATGTCTAGTAACAGTATGAATGACAGACAGTCCGGAATGAATCATTTATCTCGTACTTTGTCCAACGGAGAGATTATGTAACAAACACTTTCCTATTAATGTACACGGATAAAATGCTACACGGATATCCAGCCACGATGAACAGAACTAACCGGCTAGTTGTTCGAACAAATATTATATTTCTATAGTTGTGGTTATTTCAATTATTTATCCTACCGTTTATTCGTTTATATTTATATACTCATATATTTAACCGTATAAATCTGCTACGGTGAACAGGTTGCACCGAATTGGTCGCAACCCTTTCACCAGAAGGGTGTTCCCATCGTTGACTGATAGGATCACACAGTGACGATGAGGCATAGGATGCAGTGGTGCGCCGTGTTCTTTAAAATGGAGGGCAGTTATTTTTATAAATATTTATAATTATCATTAAACGTTGTTGTAAAGGACAGTATAGTGGAGGAATGTCCCGTCATAATCCTAATTATGAAAAAAGATCGTGGTATTTAAAAAAATAAATGATAGCGCCCCATTGATTGAAGTTATGCTGAATAATTTGTCATGGCAGTGGGTGTATTGTTGATTTATAGATAGTTAGCTTTAAATCGTCGAGAAGAAAGAACTATTTGAAGAGAAAACATCTTTAAAGACGCGACACAAAGTGCGTTAAATAAGCTCAACAAACAGAACATTTAATAAACCGACAATTTTATGGGCTTTACAGATATCTTATGAGAGTATTTTAAGCTAAAATGAAAATCTTTGTTATAAATTTATATAACGATAACATTTTCAAATCCCATGACGGTTATTTGTAATGATAAATCAGGCTTTAGATCAATTTCTGGAAGATATAAAGAAAATAACGTGAAATTTTGCTAGATTCTGTTGTAAATATCAAGATATCTTAGCGAAGTATATTTCTAAAATAGCGTTGCTCGTAACGATATATCTACTGACAAGCATATATTTGTATTGATATAAGATATATTTTTTAATTAATTTTATATACGAAATCGGTCAAAAATTAACGTGTAATTTATGTGCTGCTAATAACTGCTGCTATTTGGAATAAATATTTACTAAAAAATTTTAAATATCTGATCGGTAAGTGTAACTTATATTATTATTTATTTATCATATTAAAAATCAATTATGTTTCTATTATAACGTGTTATACATTAATTAATTATAATTAAAGAAGTAACAGAAGTTTAGAATCTCATAGTATGGCGTTATCGTCCGAATATATTAAAGATTTTATCATATACTCGAATATATCTATATCGTTCGATTTGAAAACTTTATACTTTTTGGTGTTTTGAATTTGTATTTTGTTAAAATTATTTTACCTTTTAATAACACGTTAATAAAACTATTCGATATTTTCCATTCGATTATAAATCGATTTCAATATTCGTTTGTTTACATAAATATATTTAAAGGACAATATTAAGGAACGAATAAATAATTTTTTTATATTCGTATTCCGTCAACGATGGCTATTGCGTTTTCATACATCGCGCCATCGCTTTAGTATGACCAACCTATGTTGTTGAATAATTGTACTTGTACGAAAAGGTCTATAACTAGTAGCGGTTTAACTTCAGTCCCGACATAAAGTCACATAGCACAAGACCTGAATTCTCAGTAATGCCGACGTGTATGATATCCACCAAAATTATAAAAAAAAGAAAATTAGACGAATAACGAAATATATTTACGAATTTATCGTAGTTAGTAAATGATCCATAAATTAACAGGAATTATAATAATAATTTCAATTATACTGAAATAATAGTAAAAAAAATTTGTATTTTTCTATCCATGAAAACGTAATCCATTCTATACTTTACCGCAAAATCGCCAACTAATATTTTGTGAGGTTATGTGTCATATCGTCCATTTGATTTCTTGTACTTTTCTGTTGTGCAGTTACGTTCGTTTCTTAAAAGTTTTTTTTGTTTTTAAATCGACGTCAAAATGGTAAGTGAATTGGAATCAATTTAATATAGTTAAAAATGTATTAGTTGATGGAATGAATCTGTTTTAAAAACATTTGTTTATTGAATAAAGTTCGAGTTGTCCATGTGTTATATATGATACGCTATTACACTTTAATATTTGTTTAATAAAATTAAAAAGTAACCAGCAAAATTGTTTTGTTTACTTAAGACTCGCAAGCGCCGTAATGGAGGACGATCAAAACATGGTCGTGGACATGTTAAGCCTGTGCGCTGCACTAACTGCGCACGGTGTGTACCCAAAGACAAGGCTATCAAGAAATTTGTTATCCGTAACATTGTTGAAGCTGCTGCTGTTCGTGATATTACCGATGCTAGTGTATATTCATGTGCGTATTATACGAATAATTCGCGCGTTGATTTTGCTTAAGTTTCATCAATCCATGTATTTTTGTTATAGCGTATCAATTGCCAAAATTATACGCTAAGTTGCACTACTGTGTTTCTTGTGCCATCCATTCCAAAGTGGTCAGGAACAGATCTAAGGCTGATCGTCGCATCCGTACACCACCAAATCGTAACTTCCCACGTGCAGTAAGATAAACTTCAAATTTACACCTCAACAGCATTATCTATTAATATGTTTTATAATTAAACAATTTATTTTACTTAAATTGTATTAAATTATACTTGTATAAAATTTAATATTTATAATACTCTAACTACATTAATTACCACAAAAGTGTAATTGTTTTCAATTTTATATTGTTTAATCTTTGGTATTGCAAAATTTTAAAACTGTTGCCAAGTTCGAATATTATTTTTCTAAAATTTGTAATATTTTGACTTTTTTATGAAGTATTAATTTTATATTATGACATTTCTATATTTATATATGTATGTGTGTGTTTTCTGAATTGCATCATTCTTACCCCTGGTTTTAACTGAATACAATTTAACAAAACTTGTGTTAGAATTTTAAACATTATAGTTATGATAGAATTATAGTTTATATTGATATAAAGAGAAAATGCTTATTTCACTATTATGTTATTTTTATATATAAATTACTAATATTTTGTTTTATTTATGTTTTAGGATAACAATCGTCAAGTAGGACAACCTCAAAGAAAAACATAATTCTCAATATATTGAAGAATACAAAATTATATTATACCTTCATATAAGATATAAAAATAAATTTTGGATCAATATTCATAACCATGTGTTTTTCATTACTCATTTCTCTCAATATTATTTAGTATGCTAGTGTAAGAAATAAACGTTAAAAAATTATTCGTATTTTTTTATTTTCAATTTTGAGGTGGGGTTTTATGATATTACTGATAGAATGTATCATGATAGAATAGCTGCTAATTTTACCACGAAATTTGTATTTTTTATGGCAGATATTTTTTTACATTATATTTATCGCGATTAAATAATAACTAAAGACGTTACTGGTCTTATGCAAAGGCGATACATTTATGAAAATTAATGTGTACAACAGCAATTTCATCACTCGATTTCCATAAATAATATTAACTACTATAGTCTGAATAGAAAAATGAACAATTGATCTTCCAATGCAAAATATTTTCAATTGTAAATTATTGTAATTAAAAGTCAATGTATGTACTAAACAAGACTGGCCGGCCAAGTATAATAGTACATGTGTATACATGTAGTCATTTTTTAAAGAAAATAAAATATATTTGTAAAATTAAAATAGTATAAGTAAAAAATATCTTGTAGTAAAAAAATTAATTTGTACTACAATGTATTAGTGTTGATTTATTTTAATAGCCCCATTTCCATTGCTTAATATATCGCCATATAAAGTTCTTCAATAAAATGGCTATAAACCCTAAATCCTAATATATAAACTGTTTTAAGAACACATTTTTATTCAAAACAAAGTAAAATAACTAGAATGTGTTTTGCTTAAATATATAATTATGTTCTATTAGTGAATAATTTTTAAAAATGATGTATGTAGCAGTTGTAATCTCTTCAATTAGTGTAGTCATATCTAGTGAACGAAAATTTTTTCATATGTATGCTTAATATAATCATGTATTTCAATTAAAAGTATAGTTTGCTTTTTAAAATTCCGATTGAGTTAATGTTCAATATTATATTAACTGAAATAATAGAACAAATGTAATATAAAATATAACGTAGAAAATATTTGATGTAAACAAAATTTGTAATTGAAAATTATTAAATTTAGATTTTGTATATTTCATTAAAATGTACGCAGAATGTTAATTGAAATAAAATAATTTATCCTGTATATTTTATACATTTAACATAAAATTTGAAGGAATTAATTATGGGATAAAAATTCTTACAATAAATTTTATAAATACACAGTCATGGTCATCTTAATTAACGTTTAATCCTAATTTAGTAGAAAAAAACCTTACAATAAAATATTCACAAAATAGTAATTGTGAAAAATATTTTTGAAATGTAATATATTTCACTATTTTTTATCATCGATTAGTGCGTTTGTAGCCTCCTTAAGCGTCTTCTCCATAAGCTTGCCAGTGTTACAAAAACCATGCTTAGTTTTACCAAACGAATTTGGTCCAGCCGATGTTGGTGTATCTCTACCGATATTTCTCATTCGCATTCTAGCTTCTTTAGGCATTTCTTCTGGCTCATCATCACTAACATCACCAAATACAGCTGCAACGGACTTGGACGCCGGTTTAGGTAGAATAGGTGGTTCTTTCTACAAAAATATTGCACAAAGAAATTATAGTTCAAACATTCTAAAATTTAGGGTACACTTTGTCTTAAAAATTTATCGTACAATACATTGTTACTAAATACAATATACTCACAGTTGCCGGATTATTCAGAGTAATTTTGATACCAGTTTTTGCTGAAACTGACTTTTTTGTCATACCAAACGACAACTTTTGCTTTTTATCTAGTTGTTGTTTTTCTTTATAATCATCGCCGTCATCTACAGAGAAAATTTGTTTGTGTGTTTGGTTTTTATTTTCGTTTTTGGATATTGAATAACAAAATTACTGTACTAAGAAACAAATAAATATACCTTTGGTCGAATTCTCCAATTCTGTTGACAGTCGTTTTGACATGATTAACTGTAGTTCTATTAATTCATGAATTTTATATACCGAATACAAACAAAGTGGCCTATTGTGTAGGTGTACGAACAAAATATCTGAAGTACAATTATTTATTTCGATCAACACAAACCAAACAACAATTTAAATTTTAAATGTTTACGTTTCCCGTTCGACTAAAATCCAAACACTGTTATCAATAACCTACACTCTTAACGCATATTTACAGTTAGGTTAATTATTATCACAATTCGTGATGTTTATATTATTCTTTAATAACGCGAAAGAATTAATGGAAATACTTTAAACTTTAAAAAAAATGTATAAAACCTGATAAACATAATATTTTTTCAATGTAGGCTGTTGTGAAATATATCTATATACCTTATTTACTATTTATGTCTATACTGAATTATTCAGTTTATAGTATTTAAGACTTACACATTATCAAAACAATCCCTAATTCTATTATTATCCAATATCAAAGTACCTAATTTGAATATAATCTATTTAGTACAAGTAGTACGTTTAATATTATTAAAAACCGTTGCAGGTTTGACATATTATGACAAAAAACATTTATTAATCGACATCATTTCCTTTTGATACTATACGAAAATCAATTTGTTTTTCGTTTATAATATTCGACTGTATACAAAGGCAATAATAATTATAGAAATGCACTTTTCTATTTATAATCAATTATTAATTTCTTAATGACAAAAGTTATGCATTAACCAACAATATATTTCAAATATTGATTAGAATTCAGATTTTTAATTTAACGAATAATTATTATTCATATTAAATATTGATATTAAAAAAGTTATTTATAAAGTAAACAATAATTACATAGCGCGTTAAAAATTATATTAATATATATAATAAGAATTGATAGGTACAATTGAGATATCTAAAATGCATTATATTACGTTAAAAACATTTTTATAATACTCGAATAATATTGTGACTAAGTTTTACTAATGAAAATGTTAAAGAAAATCCATTGATACATATCAAATATTAATATTGTTGACTATTACCAAATAAATCAATTGCATACAATTTTACAAGTTCATATTAAATTAGATACTATTTAATGTCAATAAATCAAAATACATAGTATACTAATAAATGAAATCAAATACAATACATTTTTTTTTTTAGTAAATTCCTCATAATATACAAATAGTATGAAAACTATACTGTATAAACATGATATTCTAATAATAATGGATAAATCTCACAATTACAGTAACTAATAAAATCCTCGAAATACATTTAAAATGTTTATTATTTGTTGAAATACTCACACACACATATTTATATATTTATAATTCTCTTATTTTATGATTTATGTAAGAATATTAGGAAAGTAGTAATGAATAATTAATATTTGTATATATAAAAAAAACAATACTTAAAAATTAATCCTTATGTTCAAACAGCCAAAACGAGTCACAACACACATCGTCGTACTCATTAACTGTGCGTCATTTAGGAGGTTCCAATGTAGCTGCACCAAAATCAGTCATATGGGGAAACTTCACCTTTTTCCTGTCCAACTCATCTTGGGCCCACATTATTAATTTCATAAGATTATACAGTTTTGGTGTAATAGTCGGTTGATTGTGGAATCTCAAAATTGCTGCATTAAGTTCACTAGATACCTGTAAATTATAATGTAAAATAATTACACTGAATAAGTACTTTTATTGTACAAATTTTACTTTTTGTCGGTGTGTAGTTTGAAGAAGATCAGCAAAAGGGCTCTTTTGAGGTTCTTCAAAAGCTAATAAGGCAAGTGTTCTCTCTAATTCTGTAAGTATTGTAGGATTTCCTTCTCCTACTTCTGATAGTTTAGCTTGGGCGAATACGAGTGCTTCTTCAATATTACCTTCTTTGATTAATTCGATTAGATGAAGTTGCTATAAACATAAATAAAATATGTATAAACCATACATATTTAATTCAAGTAATATTAACAATAATCTTCGAATACGATTAAGATGATTAATTAACTAATACTACAATTGCAAATGCAAAATAATATTAAGCTAAATCTTTGATTATATATAAATATTTATTTGATAATAATCTTAATGTCGTAATAATGAATTTTTCATATTCTTCATCTTAACTAAAAGTTGTAATCAAAATTAGTTATGTTAATAGACATTCGTAATTAGTTGAGATTTAATTTAATATTCGTCTTTGCAATATCTAAATATAGCAGTCTAAAAACACTATTATATTTACCTGTAAATGAAAGTATAAATCACGATCATCATCCAATAGTCCAGGATATAATTGATTGATAAGTGTGATAGCTTCTTGCATTTTTCCCGACTGTACAGCTTCAATAACTTTTATGCGATTGCCTAATGTATTCAACTTAAGTGGTGAACTAATTCCTGCTTCTTGTTCAAATTTTTCTGCCGCTTCCTTAAATCCTTCTATAAAAGTATACACCACCATACACACACACATATATATAAATACCAAAGAATAAATGTCATTCGTCCATATTTATACATACCAGACACTAAATAATTCATAATCAGTTTATTCATGTCTTTTCGATTTACTTTCATGTTTTCAATCCGACTCAGCCAGTCAGGCTTAGTAACATTAGGCTGTGCTGATGGTGAATAACTCATTATGAATTTAGAAAAATACTCAACGTAACTCAATGCAAGGATAATACAGACGTTCTTCGGGCGAAATAAAAAAATGTCTACGGCTGAGCACAAAAGTTAAGGAAAATCGAAATTATAAAAATATAATAATGTTAATTGCCAAAGTTTGTGTTATCAACGATGTGGTTATATGGTTACTGTCTAATCATGTTTACATTCATCCCTTTAACATGGTAACAGTAAGATAATGCAGTCAATTCACTTTCATTATCGTGTCACGACATAATCTAAAGGATAACTAATAATAGTGATGAATTATAATTGTATATAATTGTAAATTTTGAAATATGAATTGAGATTTGAACTGTACAGAACTTCTGATGGGTTGAAGAAACGATATATAAAAATGGATAAACTAACTGTTATATCGGGGACGTTGTTCTTATTGGCAGATGTGTTTGCAATTGTTAGTTTGGCTATGCCAGACTGGATCATTACAGATGTAGGAGGTGATTATTAAGAAGCTAATACATATTGCTATTTTTTGATTTACCCATTTTATTAGATAAATTTGATTTACATTACGTTTGTGATAAATTTTAAAAGGTCGTAATTTATTGAGGAATATTGGTTTCTAGGCGATACAAGATTGGGTTTAATGTGGACATGTATGACACTCTACAATAGACCACAAGTGTGCTTCACTCCTGATCTCAGACTTGAATGGTTATTGGCCTTAGTAAGTATTTTCATTGGATGCATATGTATAACTACCACCATTATTTTGCTGGCATCTTCGCATTGGGATCGTAATGTTATACCATATGCCCGTTGGGTAGGATTTACTGCGAGTAAGACAAATTAAATATTTATTTTGATTATCAAAATTTATTAAAAATTGTATGTTTTCCAGTGGTACTGTTTTGTTTTGCTGCTGTCGTATTCCCAATGGGTTTTCATATACCAGAAATTGGTGGTCAACCATACCAACTTCCAAACAGTCATCAAGTTGGCATTTCATATATTTTATTTGTGTTATCACTCTGGGTAACTGTAATATCCGAACTATTCGCTGGCAAAGTTTGTTTACCACATTTTTAAAATGTTACTTCATTGTTGTTTGCATAATAACGAATTGTAATGATCTCATATTTAACAACTAAACAAATACATTAAAAAACTAAAAACCTTGGTTATACTCAAGTTTCAAAATCAATTCAACAAAGTACATTCAAATATTTTGAAAAGTGTACATTCCAATTCTTCGGCCATTAATTAATTGTTGGGTATTTTGAGTTGAGTATATAAAATATTATTGATTAAAAATAAAATACATTAACTCTTGATTTATTTTAATTATTATATTAGATAAATTGTTATATTAATGTATATATAAATTATACATAGAATAAATTACTTCATCTAATAAACTTTAAACGAGCAATGCTTGTGTATATATATAATCTGAATCTCGGAAATGGCTCCAACGATTTTCATGAAATTTAGTATGCAAGAGGTTTTGAGGGCAATAAATCGATCCAGCCAGGTTTCATTTTTAGAAAACTTCATTTTATCCGTGTTTTCAGGTAATGAAAAACGTATTATGTAATATTATTTTATTATGTGATATTGTTTTCAGGCAATGAAAAACTGCTTTTAAATTTATTTAAATTTCAAAACTGTAACATAACAACACTAAAGCATTGTTAAGCAACATTAAACCAATGAGTGTTTTTTCAGTTGTTTAAAATGTAATATTTAATATTAATTTATATTTATTTATTATTTATTATTATATTATTGTTAATTGATTATTGATAGTTAATTTAACTCACTTGTTCATTTAAAAATGCGTAAAAGATCTATGAAAAAAACGCTAATATACGAGCCATCTGGAAGCCGCGATTTGTCTCAAGAACACCTTGAAGAAAATCAAACAGGTCCAGTTTCTCAAGACTCCAACCTTCATGAAAGTAATATGAGGGGATGAAAGACAGAGCAATACTCGTGCCTCTTAACAAAATTGTTAAAAAAATTAATGATGATATAGTTGCCAAACTTCCCAGAGAGTACAAAATCAACTATAGCCATGACTCAGTGAAAGATCAACCTGAAGGAGCCGTCGAATTTACAACAGAAATTCTCAATAATGTCAACATTTCAGACTTGCTACCACACGAACTAAAATTGAAAAAAAATTTGTTAATAATGTTGTTGCGTAACTTTTTTAACGTATCTGAAGAACTATGCAATGGTGTAAGACTCATTGTAACAAGTCTGTGCAATCACATAATAAAGGCAAAAATTATTACTGGTGAACAATCTGGCAAAGAAGTACATTTACCAATGATAACCCTTGACTTATTAAAAGGACAACTGGGATTCACCATGCAGCGTCACAAATTTCTTGTTAGATCTGCATTTGCCATGACTCTACAAATCCCAAAGGCAAACATTCGAATCTGTTGGGGTTGACTTAAAGTCCAATCCAGTCTTCTATTACATGTAGCATTTTCTAGAGTTAAGCGACCAACTACATTAAAAGTCCATCTTCCAAATGAAAATCCTCGACATACCCGCAATATAGTATGGAAGGAAGTATTAAGTTAATTAAAACTGTGATTATTAAATTATTATACTAATTATATAATGATAATCGATAAACTGTAAAAAAGAAAGTATTTGTTTCTAATATAATGTTAAACTAATTGCACTCGTGATTTTTTATTTAAATAACCAGTTCAATTCGTATCTAAATATAATTTCCACAAAACACGATTTACCAAATAAAAATAAATAAATAACGAGCAAAGCTCGGTCACCCAATAAATGTATATTTTAACGCATACGTTTTATTCGTTTAGGTTTTCGTAATATATTTCACCTACTAGACTTCCGGTTGAGTGCCCGAATTGAAATAACGATAATAAATCTTATTTACAAATATGTCCGCACTAATTCTACGTGTAGTGTACTTATCATTTTTCACCGTAACTTGTAATAATATAATAGACTTAATTTCTTATACGAACGATCTTCCTGTACCCGAGAAAAAAACGAAATAACAATAACCTTTTACCGCTGAATATATGGAGCCCTAAATTTCTTGAAAATAACGACATACTTCGCAATCTATATATATAGAAAAATTGCAAATTAAATACGTTCGCGAACAATTTTACTTGTAGAAAACAAAATGATGATCGTCTACTTTCAATTGTCGTATCGATTATTATCGATATCCAAATGAGTTTACAATAAACGACAAATATCCGATTATTTTTGTTTTGTCGTATATATCATACCTTGACGTATACATTTTTTATATTAGTATATTTTTGATGAATACGTTTTTATTCTTAGGATATATAAGTCATATACACTTCTTGTATTTATGAGAAAAAAAACGCGCTATAGATATATTGTAACCCACGTTCTAAATGTATATTATAATAAATTTTCGACGTAAATTATCAAATTAATATTCGTTTTTAACGAACGTTTATTAAATATTTTCGTATTCCCTGCGTTCAATATAACTAATTATAATCACAATAGATTTTACATTAACTTTTCAGTAGTAACGTGAAGAAAATTCCCGCCTGTGGTAACGTTGGGTCCAAGAAACTCAAGCCATAAAATATCTCTTAAGTATGAAATAGTTGTAACTAATTCAAAAAACTTAATGTCATTCATTAATTATTTTAATATGCTAAGTTTTGTTCTCAAAATGGTAATTTAAAAATAAACAAAAGATATGAAATTTATATAAATGTTTAATTTTACAAATAGTATATTCAAACATTTAATTAATCAATTATCGTTATTACAATTAGGGCAAATCATATCGGCATGTTTTAGGCATATATATATACATTACATATAGAACAATAATATTTGCTTTTGGTGTCTTTGCAATAAGCACATCGCCCTCGCTTGTTTAATTCAAGAGGCTGCAATTTCGGCGCTGTAGAGCCTCTATACTTTTGAGCAAGGGCCCTGGTGCTTTTCTTGAGGTACAGATTTTCTGTCCTTGCCTTCAAATTTTCCAATATTAACGACTTTGCTATAAAATGTGGGGAATAAAAATATTATTATTAGAAAAAAAGTAAACTCTCTCGTAATATGTTTAAAAATAAAATACCTAGTTTTTTTTATAAATTATGTGGAAATGACAGATGCTATATTCATCAGCGCAAAAAATATGAGGGACCATCGTCTGGAATTTCTAAACGCATCGTACGCTGAACACAGTTTATCAACAACGTCTACGCCGCCTTTAGTGACGTTATAAAATGTAATTATTTCTGGTTTACATTTTTCCCGCGAATCCTCATCGATTTTTTTATCATTATGCATGGTGGAAATTACATTGACCACCTTATATTTTTTTGGAATATATGATACAATTATTACCGATTCTTGAAACCTAAACAAGCTTGAATGCACAGGACGCCTTTTGGGAAAAGTAAATTCAGTCGGTAGCTCTCGCTTATTTTTGTTTAAAGTTCCGACAACTGATAAATTGTATGTTCATTAAATTCCAATTCTTCCAACATAGCATGAATTTTATTGACGTCTCCTTCCTGATTTAGATTAAAAATCGATTGTTTCGATGATGAAACCATTTTCAAAATAGTCACCTCAGTAGTAATGTTGGGTCTGTGGGACCCAAGACACTTCAATAGACGATTGCTGAAAACTGAATGAAAGTATGGAATAAATGAAATTATGACAGGCTTCGACTAGAATTTCAAAGAGGCTATATGGGAGATAATAACAATAAGACAATTTTTTAGGGTACAATTGACGACAAAAAAAATTATGGGTCTGTTAGACCCAACGTTACCACCGAAAGGTTAAGTATATATTATGTACGATATCAATATATGTTTGTCGATAAAAATAGTTATTCCTTTTACAACGCGTATAATGTACCAATAAGTAAACAGTTTATAATTACATTTTTGGTTGTCGAAATAACAATCTTATATTCGTTTCGGTTAATAATTTTTAATTAAAAATAAAACGTCGGCGAAGAAGAATATAGAATGACGTAAATTGAAAAAAAAATTGTTCGTAATTTCGACGTTTTTTTTATATGTTTTCTTTTACGACTTAACGTAAAACTTACATACAACTTACAATCGAAATGATAAATTGTTTATACACGCACGTATCATATTTGATAGTACGATGAATATACATTTGACAAACCTGTAACTCAAACATATACAGTAGTACATGTGAATTTATGATATACGTTTGTAAGTCGTGGCGTTTCGAAATTAAAAATATCGACTTCGGGGCTTCGTCGACGGCGGAAGTTTAAACGAAAAAGACACGTAGACCGAAAACAATCAGTCAATATGACGCGTAAACCACCGAACGAACGAGGCTAACCGAACATTGTAGTATTGTGTAGTCATTTCGTGTCGTTTAGTTCGGCGCGTGTAGTGTTTGTCATCCGTTATTTGGACCGTCTAAATCCGTCGAAACATACGCTCGTATTGTAACGAACGCCTATATACTACTATATCGACTCGGGTAAAATACATTGTGTAGCTTTCGTATACTCGCGAGAAAATATTCGTTTTGAATATCGTACAGCCGATTTTCGAAAACCGTAATAATGTTCGGCGTTCGTGGAATATTTTAAGAAAAATAAAACGTATTTAACGAGTAATACTTAGTATTCGTAATACTCGCTGTATTGTGAATACTACTTGAAAATATTTTGGTACGCGAAAATAAAAGAGCGCTTCAAAAAACGCGTGACTTTTTAGCCGTATCAAATTCAAAAAATTTTAGAGACAGCCCACTCGTTAACCTCCCCTTTTATTCTTTGCACTTTCGGCACTTCATATTATAACACAGCACACCCTTGGACGTGCGACAATACGAGGAAATAACATAGAGGTTTTTTTTCATCGATAATATATATTTCGTTGATATCAATCAAAATAGACACGTATATATAAATAATAATCAGTTATTTTGACTTCTTATGAAACTATCCAATTGTGCGTCCAATCCGTTTTTAGTTAGGGGTTGTTTTTCATTTCTAAAGCCCATATTACTGCCACCAACAACTCGCTCTCCTGCATTACCATGACGATCGCCTCGTCCTCCTTTTGTATTACCTCGGAAACCTCCAATTGCTCCACGGATACCTCGTAGATCAGTAGGTAAGTGTCCCGGTCTATTAAACCGTGCGAAATAATTAGCGACAATTGATGAATTCGCGGCAAGTTCTATCTTCATTGGACGGCCAACTAAAAATAAGTTGTTATATTGACGCGTCGTTTGTAACGCGGAATTTCTCCTGACGAATACAACATCGACCGTTCCCAGTGCTCTGCCATATCTATCGTAATGAACTGTCACGATTTTTAACAGACCAAATTCGCCAAATATTTCCTATATGTCTGTAGGTGTAACTCCAAAGTCCAAGTTCGATATGACAATTTTATGAATATTGGTAGGTGAATGTCCGCCGCTAAATTGTTGTCTTTGTCGTCTTTTGTACATATCATGAGTCCACGGAGCATTCACATCACTCCTCGAGTACGGACTAAACCTGTTGTTACGCCTGGCCATTGACCTGTCCGGGTGCATACGACCGCCGCCAGCTCCATTCGATCTAACACCGTCGTCACCATTGCCACCATGAACCGAAAACTTTTTGCTTTCGATTAGTTCATCTAAACTCGCGTCCATCGTAATGGCGTAAAACGTGTCAGATCAGACGTAACATGTCGCGTAAATGACGTAGTAAATCGAAAATAAACAATTTCGCGTTCATTTTTAACGGTTCCGTGTTAATAATAGTTACGACGACAAAATAGCGCCGATCCTCGTTAAACAAACGCGTAGATATTGTACGCGATTATTGCTAATAAAATAACAGGAACGCGCCACTAAATATCACGTCCGAATAATTATTTTAAACAAATTGGACCAACAATATCGCTGTCTCACTTGAAACGTCGAATGTCGAAAGTTCCTTTTACGTTTCAAGGCTTCTGGTGTTGTACAAAAGTTGGTACCTCTCAAGTTAAAATGCAGGCTCGAAAGTGTACAAAAGACTATTGTTCGAACAAAAGGCTTAGAAAATATAACGCGAAGTTTCTTTTGCGGAATTAGTCTGAAACATTTTTTCCTAATTCTATGTTTATTTGTTACGATTTGATACGCATGAGACAACGGCTATAGTAGATTATAATCGCCAAGTAAAAAACCCTTGATATACCTATATATTTTTAGTACTACAAACGCGTGCGATATATTTTTAGTGTACCGTACATTAAATTTGTTCATATAAAATTATCCGCTACTTAGTCTAGATTGTCTTCCTAATAAATCAAAGTCCAATTCCGAGTGTCCGCGACCACTGTTAAGCAAATCTCGCCGTCTGACAATATAAATCGTTCATAATTTACGCGTGACGCATTTTTGCCCCGAGGAATTCAAACAAGACAACAATCCGTTTAAATATAAATAAATCAGTATATATATATATTTATATATATATATATAAGCAGATAAACATATATTTTTAAAAGATCGCCTTTGCATATTAGTAATATAGGTATATATAATTTGAAAGTTTTTGTAAAATTATATAAAGTTTTATCCACATATTCTATGAATTTACAATAGCGTTAGTATACATATTTGAAAAACGATTTTATTAAACACATTTTTCATACAGTAAAACTGTACTTCTGACTGTTGTCATGAAACTACTTTCATTCTGTAACCTATCTATTTTAGATATTTTTATATTTTATCTATATTAGATAAATTGTAAAATTTATATATATATAAATTATACATAGAATAAATTACTTCACTCTTTATATATGATAATTAAATTATTACTGAATGTTCTATTCAATCAAATTTCTTTTTAAATAAAATCAAAGAAATTGATAATTTGTTCTTTATTTCGAATTATATTAGAAATTTAAAAAAAAATAATTTTCATTACTCTCATTTAATAATATTTATACAATTATGTTTAATATGAAATATGAAATTAAAAATACAAATTTATTTTTGAATAATTATCCTTATAATTATTGACAGAAAGTATTGTACATAGTATAATTGAGAATCCCTAAATTATTGATATAAATTTAGAAAATAAGCAAAATGTATTTGTGTACGTTTTTAATCCCAATATTTTATCAGTCCATCCCATCCAGCAGTCGCTACTTTGCTTGGTTCATGTGGATGCCACAAAGCTGCAATGCACACATTGTCATGAGCTTTCCATTTTGTATATAATCGACTGGTTTTCCAATCCCAAATAAATACTTTTCCATCTGCATCTCCTGAAACTAGATAACTAAACAAACAAATATATCATTACAATTAAATGTTAAAATAATTAAAATAAATATATTTAAATATTTTTACCTCATATCTGGAGAGAAATCTAATGAACAAGCATACCCAGCCACCATATGACCAGAAAAACTTTTTTTCCTATTTATTTTGAAACGATTCATTGCAGAAAATATAACTATTTTATTATCCATACTTTGACAAGCCAACCACTTTTTATTTGGCGCAAGTGTTACACTTGGCATTGAATGCATAGTTGGATCAGCAATATACTTCATATCTACTGGTATATCCCTAAAAAATTAATTGTTTTATTTATTTCTATAATTATAATTAATACTCAAACTATATATGTATATACCATTCCCAAACACGAAGACTTTTATCATCAGATGTAGTGACAAATCGTCTATTTTCATCAACAAACGTGATACTATTTACTGCTCCTAAATGTCGTTCATATTCTTGGACAATATTCCCTGATCTAGTATCCCACTAAAATTCAATATATATTATTTTATAGGTAATTATATATTATTTTTATACAAATATAATATAATTTAATTTAATTATATTAATTATTTATAATAAATAAATATTTTTTACTTACACAAACAATTTTTTTATCAGCAGTACCAGCAACGAACAAATGTTGTTTTTCTTCTTCAGGATTAAATTTTACACAATACAAAACCTTATGATTTGTAAAACTTTTTATACAATCGCCAGTCTCTGTGTCCCATAATTTAACATACCGATCATATGCTATTTTAAACAAGAAATTTTAGTTATTTAACTATTCAATTAGATGATTTTAATTTAGTATAAAAGTACCTGCTGATAAAAATTTAGTGCCCTTATTATTGAAACAAGTGTCCCTAACTGCTTGAGTATGTCCTATATAAGTCTGAATACACTTTCTGTCTTTATACACATCCCATAACTAAAAAAACATATACATAACATTTATATAATTAAGTTTTTTCATATACTATTTGTTAATACGAAATAACTACCTTAACTCTACAATCCATGCTGCAAGACATAAGTAAATGAGCAGATTTTGGAAACCATCTAATAGCTGATATACCTTTGGTATGACCTTGCCATGTATGTATTTGTGCTTTAGGAAGAAAACATCTATCAGGTGGTGCATTTGATTTCAAATTAACACCAACATCTTGTGGTATATGCAAAAATGAACGACCTTGATAATCAACTGGATCTTTAACTGTAAACATATAAAAACCATTTATTAATTTCAAATTTATAAAAAATAATTTAAAACTAAAATTTACTATGCAGTATAGATTTTTCTTTGAAACTTTTGTCTTCTACTTTTTTGCCACGTTTATTTTTTTTTGCAAGAAATTCTTCAATTGCAACTGCGTCTTCCTGAAAATAAATAATTGAAATTTCTACATTTACTATGATTTTTATAACAATTAAATAAATATAAGAAAAGCAATATACAAATTAATTAGGTAATTAAAAAACATTAAGTTAGAAAAATATATTTCTTACTCCTTCAGGTTTTGCAATTTTTTGTTCATCAACATAACATCCCCATGGTCCCAAGTATCCATCAATATCTTCAGGGTTGTCATTTTTATGTCGTTTTCTTTTATCGGTTAACCTTTTTGGTACTGATTCAAAAACTGTTTTAAATTCATCAGTTTCAGAGGGTTTATGACCAATAATTTCATTAGAGTCAACTGTAGGATCTAATGCATAACCTAATATCGAAAATTCATGTTTAATTAAGAAAATCGTGTAAAATGAAAATATAATTTAGATACTTATCGATTTAACTTAAAATCAATAAATCATTTTTTGAATTCCTAAAATATTTATTAGAGTATTTTTAATATTCGATCAATTTTAACTTACCAAAGCTATGAAATGTTCTTCTTTGAGTTTCAAACATGAAATCACTAATATGCGCTTTTTCAACAAATCCAGTCATCATGTTTTTAGGTGCCTTTTGTTGTTGCGTCAAAAATGGATTTTCTGGGCCAGCAATTGGTGTAAAGAGTTCTTCATATTTCATATTACGAGTAATTTCTTTTATTCCAACTTCAAGATATTGTATTGAAGTATCTGGTCCCTAAAAAAATAGAAATTATTACATATATATAAACAATAGAAAAACTTAGTTAAACATTGTGAAGACAAATTCTTATCAAACTTACAATTTGTAATTGCTAATAATATTTGATGAGTTATACTAACAGTAGATGTTTTATGTAGTTTAAAATTATTAATTAAAAAATGATTTTGATAACAGGGATTATAAAATTATTAATATTAACATATACATATATAGTAAATAAGGAATAAATATATTTAAAGTACTATAAAATATGTTATATATAAGTAAATAATAAATTAACATAATTTAATAAATATTTTAGAACTTACTGGAGGCAAAACATCTGGTGCTGCATTTACTGCAAATTTTACACTTAATTCTTGAACATTTACTGAATTATCAATGGGTGTTTCTGATGATATACTTTCTGATGGTCCATCCTCATCGCTACTACTACCATAATCTTTTAAATTCAACATTTTATTTTAAATCGATTGTATTTACACTGTTAATTTCCTATGACGAAAATTTATAGTTTTTATAAATGTATACAATTATTAATTGTCCTATAATTAATGAGTATTAAATTGGTTTGTATATATGTATTAATATTTCTCACCATAAGATAAAATTTTATTTACAAATATTGTTTAGACAAACTATATTATGATTTTTAAGAATTATAATAAAATACAAATAACGTATATTTATTAGTATGAAGTTGGAACAATTAATAATATAAAATAAAAATATTAATAAAACATTTAAGGTTTATTTTTTATGAGAAAAAATCTTGGTCGATTTATTTTAACGATAATTGATAAGGAATTACAGTCATACCACACATATACAATATTATCCAAATAAGCTATGACATTTTAGATACGGTAATATTGATATATTCGGTATTTTATACTTATGAGTTATACAACTTAGTTGTCAAGGTTATACTAAACTATTATACTAAACTATTTATTTAACAACCCAAGGTTAATATCTTTATTCTACATGAAATAACAGGTTTTTTTTGGATAATCATCAACATACTTATTATAAATAAATTCAAATTTAGATACTGCCATACCGCCAAGGATAATGTTGAGCGTTCTTTTATTCTATCTACGGAATAAAAGTAGACTTTGGGTCTTGCCTCAGCAGATCCGTCCACGTTTTCGATTATATATTTCAATTACATCAATGATTGGAAGTTTAAAGTGTACAGGGCAAAGTCGAAGATGTAATTTTAAATATTTCCCATGTTCCATAGTTATAGGCACCCCTTAAATTTTATTTTTAATCGATTCATTTATTAAAATAAACCACCGTGAAATTTCTCTGGTGACGCACAAATCATATATAGTTTTGTAATATCTTATATTATTAATGTAATGTCTTATACATCTTTACTAGCTATTTTGTTTAAAAAAACTTTTAATTGTATATTTAAAATATAATAATTTTTATTCTTTTTGTTACTGCTATAATTGTAGTGAGCTTAAATAAAGTGTAGTTTTTGATAAATATTATTATTATACATTTCTAAATTGTACACACTTCATAAAAAAACAACAATTGTAGGTTGTAACAATAAATAATGCGCAACTTGATATTAAGTTTTCATATTATATCGACAGACGAATGTTAAAATACAGTAATAAAAAATAATTCAAAACCATTTTTAATATTGAATAAATAACGACACTGCTTCAATCTATATACTGAGGCGCCATGTCTTGCTATTCCCGCATTTTTGAATTGGGTTAATCGGCTATTAAGCGTCTAATCTACGTGTTTCGTTTATTTGTGCAATTGGGTTCTCTTTTATCTTGCGCATACTATTGCGTACATCGTTTCTCCCGTATTCCTTTTCGAACTGGAGTAAAACTTGAAAGTATACTTTTGTTACGATTATTATAACTGCCATTCATTGTTATGCAGTTTAATAATTTATTAATATTAAATATTTAAGTTTTTCAATTCCTTATAAAAGGATCAGAGGGTTAAATGGTAAAACAATATTGTCACATTAGTTTAAAATTTCTACTGATTATTACTGTTGATAAAATTACGTTCTTTGAACAATTATTAAATTATATTAATTTTTAATTCCGTACGTGTCAGATAGACTTTGTTCCACCATTCACTAAAAAACTTCATCATGGTGAATGCTACTAATAATAATGGTTAGATGAAATTATTCAGTTTTAAATTGATCGCAATTTTTATTTTAGTATTTGAATTATTTAAAATAATTTTTTATTAATATTTGGATGAAATTAAAATATGTTTATTAAAAGAGTGTTGGAGTATTTTAAAATAAAATTTTTTGATAACTTCTAATAATAGTTTAAATATTATTAAATATAATTTTTTGAACAATATTGCTTTAATATCATGTGTGTCTGTAATTAGTGATTAAGCGGACCATCGAGAAGGGGAAATAAACAACTATAATCGACAAATAATGACAATAAAAAAAAAAATATCAAATTGTTGTATATTATAATATACATTATGATTTGTTCTATACAACGTTATCGCAGTCGAAATTGTTGATAAATCCAATGAACTTTGTTCTCAGATCGCGGCTATTGAAGACACAATTGGGGTAAACGCGTTGATGATGAGAAATTAATTTCTGTAATAAGTGAGTGTGAAAAAACAATTTTTTCTTTTAAAACATTGAGATATCCTCTTATTTTGATCAGTCGGTTCACGTTTATATATAAATAAAAAAAGATACATTTACCAAGTAGGTATTATGTAAATATCATAAATAAAATGACTCCGCATGACCAGTCATTATGTATACAATAAGATTGTAGACAAGATGTTTTTGTATTTTTTTCCAGTAAAATTATTTGATGTAAACAAAAATTTTCAATTGTATTTTTATTACAAAATGGCGATTTATGACAGTAAGCAGAGTAAAGTTCAGGACTTTGTGGTTACTGAAAATAAACAGTTGACAGATTCTGACGAACCACTTTGTAAAATTAAGGTATGCAGTTTAATTATATACTTTTAGCTTATATATATTTTTCCAAATAATGCTATTCCAGTTTTTTAATCAAATTAAAAAAAGCTTAAGGGTTCAACTAAAAAGAATACAAAAATTCTATTTTATATTTGTTTATTTTCATTTATTGGAATACCTATATATATATATGCTAAACATGTGTGTAATTATTCCAAATTTAACAGTACAATTATAAATTAAGCATAGACTTGTTTATATTTTATGCTTATCATTGACAGATTGCATTAAATTTTCTTTGTTATTTAGCTTACAAAATGAAAAATAATGGAAATTGAAATATTCACACGATGTTTACAACTTGAATATATATAGTCTTATTTTAAACGTATAAAAATTGATTATTTTTAACTAGGAGCATATAAATCAAAGTATTAAGTGTTTATTAGACCCAATTAGCAATTCAATTTCAAGTGTAAATATATGAGTGTATACTATTCAATCAACTGACCTTTTTTTTTTTTTATTTATATTATTTAATACACAATCTGTAATTATTATTTTACAATAAGCGTATGTGATGGAAATAATTTGGCTTGAAGGACAGGAGATAAGAAGCCACCCATTGGAGGTCTTTAAGGGTAGGAGTTTGTTTTTAAAACGTTAGTAAAAGAGGATGAGATTGAATACCAGGGAAGGGAAGGAAGTATACAAGTTTTAATTTAGCATGTCATGACACAAGGTATGTTTGAGCCACCTTCTGGGGTCACCAGGAATAGTGTTGGTGGATAATTCGGAAATCAAGGGATTGTAATGATTGAGAAATTTGGAGTGTAAGCGTTTGTAGTAGGTTTTTGCAACGTTTTGGATTGTTGAAATGGCTAGATCTCTATGTAGAGTGCCGTTAGATACATAATATGGGGCTTTAGTTATTTGACGGAGACATTTTGATTGGAACATCTGAATTTTGTTTAGGTTTGACGGTTTAGCTGCACCCTATAGTTGAATACCATACGCCCAAATTGGTTTGAGTAGATGTTTGTATAAGAGAAGTTTGTTTTTTAAGTTTATGTGTTGTTATGTGAGTAGGTAACGTAGAAGATGAGAGCGGTTATTTAATGCAAGTCTTTTGATGTGGATATGAGTTGCCTAAATTAGTTGGCGGTCAAGATGTAGGCCTAGATAATAAACATTTTGGGCGAATGGGAGAGATACATTGTTGTGGTAGACAGGAGGGCAGACTATTTGTCTGAACTGTAACTGACGTTTTTTTAAATTATTTTATGTATACTTCCCATTATTTTTAGTTTTTATTTTATTTTTAGGTAGAAACAAATAATAGATTTTTAAGTGTTGGTTCGAAATTAGTTATTTGTCGAAAATTTATTAATGACAAACTATCAAAGTCTGAAGATGTCAATAGAATTGCTTTCTATAATAAGCTTAAATGCCTAGCTAACTGTGATAAAGTGATAGGATCATATGAACTTAATAGACAAGTAATTATTACATTTGATTTTTTAATACAATCATTATTTATATATTTAAATTATATTTGCATAGCTAAGCCAAGAAGAGGTACGTTGGCAAAGTGAGCTTAAAGATTTAATATGGTTAGAATTGCGTGCTAGATTAACTGACCAAACTATAACAAGTCAAGATAAATATCTTTGCGAAGAGAGAAAAAATATTTGTTTACTTCTGGATGAAATTATAAATTTCAGGTTTGTATAATCAGTACCCATAAATATATTTAAATTTAATAATACAAATTTAGTTTTAGATTTGACCAATTACCTTCAAATAAATCCTCATCTAATGATGAAACTAATTTTTCAGGTAAAATACTAAACTAATTTGTCTATTTTCTAATTGTTTTTGATTATAAATATAAATTGTATAGATGAAGATCTTGGTCAGTGTTTATGCCGCAGTGGATGTCTTAAACTATTCTGTTCTCAATGTATTGAACAACAAAATTTGGCTTTAAGTCAAGTTCAACAACTTATGGAACGATTAGAATATGCTGAATCATTATTTCCATCTAGTAGAGCCTTTGCAGCACAATATCCTTTATCTAAAAGTCCTGAATTCACTAATAGAGTTAAGGTAAGTTTAATGACTAAATTTTATTCGACCAATCTTATTATTTAGAACTAATATTATATTTATCTAATATGCTACACATATTGGATTGTATTTAATAATAACATATATTATACTTTTAAATTTGATATATTTTATTTAATTTAAATTTAAGATTTTTAGCGATATAATTATAGTTAAGATTAGAATATAAGTTTAGAAAAATAAATTTTAAAAATTCATTATTTTTTTTGTGTAAATAAAGAAATAACTGAATAGTTTTGTTAATGAATATTAACAATTAAAAACCCTTAGTCAAAATTACCAAACAAATAGTTTGTGGTTAGCTATTTTAGTTTGACTTGCATTAATTTTAATGAAATTAATTAATTTATAGGCATTGTGTGTATGGTATAATATGACAAAGAGACAACGGTTAATGTTGTTAATCTTAGGTCGACATTTAATGAAAGAGGAAGAAATAGAAATGGAACCCATAAATTATTTAATGGCAAGTAATAATTGTGGTTCGGAATCTTCCAAGTAATTAAAAAAATGTTTAATATTTTACTGTGTATAATTTAAAATGTTTAATCTTTTAACATTTGTAGTGTGTCTTGTGATAGCGGAAAAGGTTCATTATCACCTTCTCCTAGTATTAGTATTGGTAAACTATTTCGTTTTTATATTTTTCCTATAAAAAAATCAATATATTTAATTATTACATTTATTTAATAGGCAATTGTGAATTTAAGTTCAAAAAATCTACTGCAAATTATCGTGAACCTATATCATATAAAGACCTTGATTTATACAACACACAACCAATAACTTACCTTAGACAACATTTTTTTCCATACACAATAGGAGTGAACCCATCCTGTTATGCATCTCAAACTTATAGGTTAGTAATTTTCTTAAATTAAGTTCTTTCATCATTTGTTTAGAATATCTAATAATCTATCTTAACTATAAAATAAGTTAATAAATTAGATAAAAAAATAATTGTAAGTTTAATTTTTTAGGCAATTTATTGCTGGTGTATTGAAAACTAGGGGTTTGAGAAAAGCATTAAAATTTCTTGATGAATTATACAAAAATGTATTGCGTAAAGCACATATAACTTTAAAAGACCAGTCAATAGTGGTAAATGATTTATAATTAAAATAGTGTAAAATGTTTAATCACATAATTGTTTTAGGAAGAAGATAGTAAACATCTTGTACCTCATGATGAAGAATTATTGCGTTATAGTTATTGGAGTCAAGAATCAAAAGAAATGAACCTACCTTCATATAGAGCAACATTTATTTTTTTGTCTCGTATTCCATTAGATCTTATTCATGCTTATCTCCGTATGAGACTTGATACTAGGCCAGAAAAACCTTCAATAATGAGCATTAGACAAGTTACTAATTCAATTTACTTTTGAATAAAATTGAGTTATATTTAATAAATATTTAAACATTTTAGTTGATGTGTGAGCTAAAAGAGGGTCTAATGTTAGCTGTTGTGCACAGAAAACGTTTTGTTCGTCACATACAATCAACATTATGGTGTGATAAAGAAAAGGGTATGAAAACATTTAATGAACGTATAAACCACTTTGATGAATGTACCAAGGTGGTTTTGGAAGTTTATTTGGGCTATATGGAACAATGGGTAGTTATGATGGGATATTGTAAATTGCAAAAAAATATATTAGAAGAAGAATGGGACGACATGAAAGTGATTATTCCTCATATTCCAGATGGTATGACAACAATTACAAAAACATTTTGGTACGTCTTTTTTTTAAACGAATATTATTTAAATATTAAATTTAAAGATTTAGCTAAATTTAGTTTTCAAATAAAATAAGTTGAAAAAATTATTTTTCTCTAGAAATGTTGTAAAATATAGATTTAAAATATTTTGATAGTTATAGTTTTTAAAAAGTTAATGAATGATAATTAAAATCTAAATAAAAAAATAATTTATAGATTATATTTAATTAAAATTTTTTTTGTTTAGTCTTATTGCGAAACAAATATTAGAAAGTATATTAAAACATTACAAAAACAGCATCCGTGATCAGACTAAAATGATAGTAAAAAATGTTGATCATTCTCAAAATAAGTAAATATTTTAATACAATATCTATAGGTATTAATGTAAATTTATAACAATAATCATTTAATAAATTAAGTCGGTTATGTTTTTAGACAAAATTTATTGGCCATATGTAGAAGACTTCAACATTTATTGAGAGTATTCAGAGAAAAATCGTTCCTTGTGATGTCTTTGGTTAAAAATATATGCAAAGATATGATTGAAAAATACAAAAAGGAGAAAATAAATAATGCAAAGTTTGATGGTCTTTTGTCTCCAATTCTAACTTCAATGATACCTTTAAAAGTATGTAAATATTTTATGTAATATTTTAACAACTTTAGAAAATAAGCATGTTTATTAATGTTTTATGCTTGATAACTGCTTAGGTATTAAATATTATGTTTACCTTATAAAAGTAATTGAGATTTATATTATTACTTTTCTATTATTTATTATTTTTTAATCAATGTTACCATGTTATAGGAAAAACTATTAGAAGTTTGTCAGTGTATTATAGAAATAATAACTTCTGTAGAAGAAGCAGTTGATTCTTGTGGTAATGATATTGATGATATAACTTTAGCACCTCGTATTCGTGAAGTCTTACACCAAATGTATAAATTTGGATTCGAAGTATTTATAACTAGTAGTATCTTAAATTGTAAAAAAAAATGTATATTCGTTTAATAAGTTTTTAAATTTAATTATTAGTACCATAAAGAAGCCAATAAAATGATGTGTGGCCCATATAAAAATCAAGCAACCTTCTATAATGTGTCTATTTCAAAACATTGGATACATTTTGTACATAAGCGTTGTGAACCTGGACGAGGGTTAAAGCCTAAATGGGCAAATAATGGATTAGATTTTTTACTTAATGTTTGTGAACCTCAAAATGTTGCTGGACTTAGTGATGAAGAATTTAAAGTAAATAGTATTGTGTAAACGTGTTAATTTTTTTATGTTATTGAAATGTAATTACTTTATTTAGGATTTTAAGGTTTTAATAGAAAATTGTATCAGATATATAATTGGAAAATGTGACGACTATTCATCATTTTCCAACCACAATACATTATCAAAAAAGCGACATTCTCCTGTAATTGAAAAAAGAAATAATATTATAAACAATGAAAAATCATTAAAAAGTGGTAATAATATAAATAATTTATTAGCTTTCTTAATTTTATTTTACTTATTCTATATTATTAAATAATATTAAAGATGTCGAGAGAAATGTACGTGTAATGGACGCTATTAATAAACTAGACCATAAATTAGAAGAGAAGTTAAGGTCACACGAGTTGATTGGTCAAATTCGACAAGATTATAATATTGAACGAATAGAATATGTACGTCCTCGTCCTGTTCATTTTAGTTGGCAACGGGGAATAAAGATAGGACAAGGACGTTTTGGTAAAGTATATACCGCTGTTAATAACGAAACAGGAGAACTGATGGCTATGAAAGAAATACAATTGCAACCTTTTGATCATAAAGCCATTAAGAATGTAGCTGTTGAATTAATGATATTTGAAGGCATTACTCACGATAATCTTGTAAAATATTATGGAGTTGAAATACACAGAGTAAATATTAATTATTTATATTGATGTTTAAGGTTATTTTCTTTGTAATTGTGTTTTAAGGAAGAAATGTTAATATTTATGGAATTGTGTGCGGAAGGAACATTGGAAAATTTAGTTGCCGCAACAGAAAATGGATTGCCTGAGGCTCTATTACGTAGATTCACCAAACAGCTAGTGAATGGAGTAGATATTTTACATCAACACGCTATTGTTCACAGAGATATAAAAAGTGAGATATTTACATAAAATTAAAAATTTATATAGTAATTGTTATTTATATGCGTTTTTAAATTAGGCGCAAATATATTTTTGACTGATGGAGGAAATTGTTTGAAATTGGGCGATTTTGGTTCAGCGGTAAAAATGAAAGCACATACAACTGTTCCTGGAGAACTCAAAGGATTTGTCGGGACACAAGGTAAACTGATAGCAATTCAATTGTTGAAATT
The DNA here is from genome assembly GCA_025469175.1 of Geopemphigus sp. TES_GeoC_2020. Lineage (NCBI taxonomy): Eukaryota > Metazoa > Arthropoda > Insecta > Hemiptera > Aphididae > Geopemphigus > Geopemphigus sp. TES_GeoC_2020. Next base: position 73,980 of record JAIPRN010000208.1, read on the forward strand.
ATTTTAAAATTAATAATTAAATATAATGTTTCAGCATACATGGCACCTGAAGTTTTTATGAAATCAAATACGGAAGGACATGGTAGAGCAGTAGATATTTGGTCAATAGGATGTGTGATAATTGAAATGGCTTCAGGCAAAGTGAGTGTTAATAAAATTAATAGTGAATAATTTTTTTTTTTGTAAATTTTATATTGTTTAATTTGTTTACAGAGACCTTGGCATGAGTACGATTCAAATTACCAAATCATGTTCAAAGTGGGAATGGGTGCTTTGCCTACTATACCAGACACTTTGAGTGATGAGGGTCAACAGTTTGTTAATAGTTGTCTTCAGCATGATCCATATAAAAGAGCAACTACTTCTGATTTACTGGACCTTAACTTCATAAAAGTATTTAACCATAAATTAATAATTTTACAATTCATATTTATTAATTAAAAATACTTTGTTTTAAAGGTTGTTCTAGAGGAGTGCGTTTCCTGTCTAATATCTTCTACTGCAATGCTAGAGGAATACATAAAATTAGGTTACAAACGATAGCATTCAGTATTTTTTATATTTTTAATTCTACCTATTTTTATTATGTATTTACAAAATATTTTAATTCTCTAAGATTTTTTAATATACATAAAATGTTATTGACAGTATAATAACATTATACAATCAAAAATATTTATCTCGCAACAAAAAATGTGTAAGATAAAAATATTAATTCTATTTATTAATTTAATATATTTGAGAAACAAATATTATTATTATTATTATTATTATATAATAGGGTAATAAGCTAAAGAACAAAACACGAAAAATACTAGTATCATTTTTTGACTAAATTAAAATAAATAAATTTTTATTTTATAAATTATATAATACAAGTTTGTAGTTTTAGAATAAAATTTGTTTCACTGTTATATAAAAAAAAAACGTATATTTTGCTACTTATTCAGTAATAGTGTTATATTTGACCGCTATGATATTTTAATAAATAAGATTTTGATATTCTATCCAAAATAGAACTTTTATGTATAATTATTGTTATACCATACATAGTTTACGCAATATTATTATACTAAGAAATATCAACAATAAAAGTGACTTACTATCATTCTTGTTTTAATACTTTATTTTGAATCTTTATAGTGTTTTTTTTTCAAAATACGTGTATTTTTTTGATAATAAATTGTTATATTTTATATAATAATGATCGTGTATTGCAGATATTTGTAATATCAATATTAATTTCTTGTTTTTACATTTGATAATAATAAGTTAATTAAAAAAACCATAAATTTATTACCTATAATCAACTACTGTATATATTATCTATTTGTTGATCTGCATATCTAAACTAAAAACTAAAGGGTCTATTTAGTATTTTTTAGCAAGTTAAGCTTTTAGTTTTTTGAGAAATGTAGAGAATTCTAATTTTTTATTTTAAATTCAAACAAATTGTTTTATTGTATATCATATTATATATACTTTTTGTTCCTCACCCTTTTCCCAGCTATTTGGGAAATTTGGCTATTATTACCTTGATATTCAACCTCCACTTGACCCAATTTCCTACATCATTCATACATACACCAACAGTCCTCATATCATTCAACCATTTCTCTGATCTTCCTCTTCCTTAAACGCTCAATTCCATAACTGTTCTTACTGTTTTCAATCTTTTCATAATATGACCAAAAAATATAAAAAACAAATATGTTAATTATATTATAATATAATAATATTTTATTATATTTTAATACATATATTTGTTATTTGTACATATTTAGTATTTTTTTTGATAAAATATTAATATTACAAATTATATTTCACTGTATACAATATTTTCTTTCTGTGAATTTTTTTATCAGTATCTTGTTTAAATGACTGTAACCTATATATATAATATAGAAATACTACAAATGTAACTTTAAATATAGAAAACATTGATAATAATTTACAATTCTTAATAAATAATCACGTTCAATATTTACTGAACATACTTGAAGTCGGTATATTAAGTAGTATTTTCTATAAATGTACACGAAAATGTATCTATTAATAAAAGTATTGTACAAAATAAATGAATAACTTACATGTGTACACGAATTTATTAAATATAGTGTTTTATAGGTTTGAATATTGATTTTACGTAAAATAGGGGTATGGGTTTATATGTTTTCTAAAACTTAAAATAATTAACTGAACAGAATACATACTTTCGATGTAATAAACAATGTTTTTTTTGTATTATAATAAAATTATTAAACTGAAAACGGAAATAAATTCGACAGATAATATTCAAAACTAAATTGTGTGACAATGGTATCAGTTTTAAATACAAACGTTTCTTCCATGTGTATTTCTATCCTATGTTTTTTAACATAATGTTATCTCTATAGACTTTTTTTTTATCAAGGTTATACGGATAGTTTCATTTTACTTCATCAATCGATTGAAAGTCGTACGTCTTTTTCCTGGATATTTATTTGTAAAAAGTAAGTAAATTATCTAACATATAATTTTGCCATTTATTTTAGTAATCAATTATCCAGAAATGTATAGATCATTATATTTCGGAAACAATTTCTGTCAAAATTAAATCGAATTTTACATGCTAACTTAATGCAATACTTAAATGTCATAAAAACCAAACAAACGAAGAAACTTTAGTTAGTGATCCAACTAACATTAATTTTTAATTTTATTGTATTTAATTCAGTACAAGTTACAATTTCTTACTTTGCATTATATATTTTTTATTTATCCTTGTATAAGGATATTAATCACATTGTTTTTAAACATTTTGCTTTTAAAGCCAATACTTTCTGAACCTGTATATTATAGCTAAGTATAAAATAATGTTCACTTATTGTTATAGATAAACAAAATGTCGGTCCTCAAAGTATTAACAGCCACTAAACCATTCTGTAGAACTATCCATTGTAGTCAAGTACTTCATGAAGACCCAAGATTAAAAAACATAAAGAAGTGGCAAGAAATCTTTCAAAGACCCGATGGTGTACCAGTTTACCTGAAGCGTGGAATGACAGACCGTTTAATGCTTGGTTTCATTGTCTTGGGTACTGCTGTTGGACTTGGATATTCGTTTAACTACTTGTACGAAGAAATCATTAAACCATAAATAATTACATTTGTAGATTTATTTAGTTGTTTTAATATTGTAATAATATACTACACAAATACAACAAATTTCGTATTATTGAACAGATATCATGTATTTTTCCTTTTTGTTTAGTTTATGAAAAAAAACGTACATTTTATCCTGAATTATTTTTAAAATAGAACTAATATTTTCAGTATTTCAACGTATATACTACAATAAATTATTAAAATAGTTAAATATTGTTAGTTTTTTTATGGCTTCATTTTTTAGAACATTACATAAATTATACAATTGAAATATCATCACGATATCTAAGATGTAAGTGGTACCATAGATGGTGTTATTGGTGGAGGTTGATTGTTTATTATGATGAATTTCTGTAACACCGCAAAAATTATTCCAGAAATGCCTAATATGATAAGTCCAACAAATATAATTGACAACCAAGCAGGTATTCCCAATGACTCTGAAATAAACATATTTTGAGTATATTTACATATTGTGATTCATTAATAATAATTTGGTCAGTGATATAGTTAATGCTATTTTTATATATGTTCAAATAGAATCGATTATAATATATATTTTTTGAATTTGTAAATGTAAAATTTATGTTCAAATATAAACCAAAGACATAGTAAAACCTTACGAAACAAAATTCACCAAGAATATAACTTAACGTTATATGGTTTTTCTTTGATGTTTCAAATATTTAATATTCTTAATACATTTTGCAATTAAGTTATAAACATTTTCTCTAGGGAAAAGTGATGAACACTAAATTTGGTATTTAATATGCCACAATAGACTTATTAAAACTATTCATTTTTCAAAATATAATTTAATTTTAATTCAGTGAATATGCAGAATAAGTATTTAACAAATCTCAATTCGAAACAATTTTAGCTATCATATAATTATAAATATTAGATTTTAAAATATAAAAATGTTTTGTAATTCTGATTTTATTACCCTTTTTTCTTAAGCTTCTAGTTTTCATTCTTATAGAATTGCAATACATTAAATTTTTAATTTATATTATACGAATAATCTAAATTTAACTTATTTATCCACTAATACTTGTTTCAAATTCCATATACTCACTATAATATGTTCTTGTGATTGTTTTTCTTCCTCGTAGGATTTTCCTTCTTCCTTCTGTTTCATTAAGAATTGATATTGTTACTTGAAAATAATTGATATAAATATATACCACAATGTGTTTAATTAGTTTATGTTAAATAATTGAACTTACCAATTACCAAACACAAAAATAACGTAGAAAGACGCATTTTGAACATTATGAGTATTAGTTCTTTTAAAAAACTATTAAAACCATTAAAATAATTGAAAAATGAAAATTGTGTGATATTGTTTGTATGTATATTGGGCGGAAACATATTTGCTCAAGTACTTAATCTTCCTGTTTCGTCATAAAATAATAAGGTAGGGTAGATACTAGATATCTTATGTAAATAATTACTCATATATTTAGATATATATTACAATATTCATGAATTACAGATATTTTAAATTTTGATGTAAGATAATTTACTATGATCAATATTATTTTCATCTTCTGTAGCCATTACCATCTCTACATCATTCTCTTGTTCTTCTTCAAGCAGTTTTTCTTCTGTTGCCAAACGCTGTTTGAGTCCTAGAACAAACAAGTCGTTTTTACAATTTAAAATTATACAAAGACTTTTTTAACATAGTTTCAGGATATTTTATGGTTTCATAAGGTTTATGTTCATGTTACTTGATTTTTGTTTTTATACAATGAAAAAAACAGATTGATTTCTTAAAAGTACACAAATTAAAATAGAATAATTATATACATATAAGTTATCTATTCAATTTCTTATATTTAATATAAAACATATATACAAATTTTATTAATAATATTTAGACAATATAATAAAATATTTCATTATATTTTATTAATATTATAAAATTACAGTGATTTATATACATAGTGGGACATACATATTAAAGGTTAAATAAATATATTCATCGAGAAATATATTAATTATTAAGGACATTTATTTAATATGTAATAAATAGTAAAAAAGTTGGTTTTAATTTGATAACAAACTTCTATAGGCTTTTAAACATGTAAATATTTAGGATATCACTAATATCGTCAACCACTTAAATAACATTATTATCAATGTATAGGAATAAGAATAAAAACCATAGGGTTTAAGTTATATTTTAAAATGTATAATTTCTTATAAGGCAGTCAGATACAATAGAAATGAATTAATAGATCATATATTGAACACTAAAAGAAAACCACCCAAAGATACTTTTTTTAAAACATTTGTAGAAAGACCATTTACCAGATATTTTAGAAGTACCTTAATGTAAAGATTATTATAATGTATATGAAATAAACAAAATTATATATCAGACGTAACATCTATGACAAATGTGAATAATTTTTAGTACCTGCAGCAGGAGATCTGATTAAAGCCATATCTCTTTGAACTTCTCGTATGTCTCTGTGTTGTTCAACTTCACGTCCCTTACGTAATCGCTGCATTACATAGGTAGATTGACGTTTCTTCTGAATTTCTGTGACTTTCTTAATTGCTTCCACTATTCATGCCATAAGTTTATAATTTTGTTGTTATTCGCATGAAATGTTTACTATATTATAGATGTACAATACTCACTAGACATTTGCCAAAATTCTCTGTCATATTTCATGGGTACATTACGCCTCTTTTCAATTTCAAAAGATGGATCTACAGCTAGCTCTTTACCCACGGCTTTACGATAAGCTTTAGTCCATCTAACACGACGTGGGTTCTTCTTCTTTTGGAATGCTCGGTGACATTTTGAGCGACAAAATTTAAATACCTAAGAGTAATCATTAATTTAATGTATAAGCATTTCGATAGATGGGTATTATTTATTGAACGTTTTTATTCACCAACCTTACAATCATTTCTTACGAAATGCATTCCATGTCCAGGATATATTTTGGACGAACAGAAATAACAGTGGTCAATACGCATTTTATTGGTTTAAATTGTTAAATAACCCACTAGAAATTTGGTTTAAGGTTTTGATGAACGGCAATAAATATCAAAATAATTTTGATCACTCTTATTTTTTATTTTAATTAAAATAATTCAAAATGACAAATCACGTGGAATTCAATATAAATATTATAATTATTACCATCATGGCGTAAAAAAAAATGTGGTTGATAACCTGTAATCAATGGTATTACCATTATTGTAGAACCGATAATTTAAATACGTACCCGGTTTTAAAGAAGTTAATTTTATTTCTGACTTTATTTGATTAACTCAATGTTCGATAAATTTTACTGAAAAATTTCACGAAAATTGCTTTAAATCCAGTAAAAATTGTCGACACATCGATTTTAATAAAATAAAATTTTCTTTTTCGATTGTTTAATTCAAAATATTTCAAAATTATACTATCTACAGTATATATATATCCAATTGACATAGGTTAAACATTTTTATAAATACATAAGTCGTATTAATCAGGTTTAGGACGAAGTTGGCCGACCACAAATAGATGGGATAAAAGTCATATAAATTGATGGAAATAATATATGTCAGGCACCATAATATATATAATAAAACTAGATCATTACTACCAACCATGCGTGAATTATTTCGAAATTGATACACCATCTCATGGAGGAAAAACCACCGAGAAGAATAGCAGCTGTTGGCTTTCTCTTTCGAAAAATAAAAATGGTACTACATATTATATACATATATACGTGACGTCAAGAAATTGCGTCGCAGCTTGCACTAGGCACACAACAATAACTTTAGTCGCGGCCACATTATTGTTTTCTTCCTGTTGGAAAATTTTCTATCTTAAATGGCAGTGTCAATCGATGTGTGTTTGTACCGTAACGAAATCAATGTACGTAGTATACACGCGGGGACTTAGTGACTGGAGAGACAGTATTAGCTGAAGCATTTAGTCATGTAATTATTTCTATTTAATATTATATTATATGACCTACCAGTGTGATATTAATGTTACGACATATTTTGTTAGTTTAAAAAAAAAACAATCGGGTATTTCTGTTTTGACTATTTTATTATTTTTTTATATTTAATATATAAATCAAAACCGTTTTGCATTGTGTTAACAAATAAACGTGTTCGATATATTCGATAAGCGCGCGTGCAATATTTGTCGATCGCTCCTGTGGCCACTATTCTATTATAGTAGTCGTCTGCCCTAAACGTTTACGTTGCCACAAAATGATCATCGAAATGAAGCCAGTGACTACTGTGAAGAAAGGAAATGAGCAGAAACCGAACAAGTTGACAAAGGAAATTCTAGACGACCTTAGCTGGTTTGTATTGATGACCATAATATACTTCCCATTGTTATATGACTGGCCACTTACCCGTTATTTGTTAATTTATCTTTAGTCGTTTTATAATCAATGTTCCTGAGGAAGAACGGCAAAATTTAATACGGATATGTTTCCAAATTGAACTTGCCCATTGGTTTTACATCGATTTTTATTGTGATGAACATAATTTAAAACCATATGGCATTAACCAGTTTGCATTGCACATGTTCCGGGTAATTGTTTTTGTTAATTTCTTTAAAAATTATTGTTTTTGTCTTATCAATGTTAAATGAATAATATATAGGTAAGAATCTAATATTATTTGTAAATATATTATTTATAATCGGTTATTGATTAACATTTTAAATCGGCAAATAGGTTAGATAATGATTATAACAAAGATATTACTATGAATGTTGATGTTCTAATTCTATTTTTGAAATTTAGTTGTTAATATTTATGCGATATCTATGTAAGTGTTTTACTGACTACAAATCTTATTTTATTATCTGCTCTCGTTGGTTGCATTATCTAATCATAATCATTTTTGTAACTATTATTTTCTTTTCTTATCTTCTGTATTATATGAACATTAAGATTATTTCTAATGTGTTATTTTTATTTTGAAACTTATTTATTGATCTATGTTATATATAATCTTATTTCAAAATTCACAATTTTAATAAGTTTCCATTCTTACGCTATTGAAATTTTTATATAATAAAAATTATTCTTATAGATAATTTTTTAATAAAAGAGTTATTAGATTATATACAACTTGTTTGTATTTAAATTTGGCATTTTAAAGTTTTCAAAAAAAGAGTAGTATTAAAAATTGTATTTAGTAGATAGATAAAAAAATCATTTTTCTTACCTCTACGCATTCTTTACTAACTAATATATTAAAATTTTAAAATTTAATGATTGGTGTTCTTTGTATATTATTTATTATTAAATGTAATACTATATTAAATACACTATTTCTTAAATTGCAATTGACTGATAAACTGTACGAATACAAATAATGTTTTTTATATGCAGTTACTACATATTAATTTAGGATGTATATATTATTGTTAATGTGATTTATCAATATGTATGTTTTGTTTGTAATAGGTTTTTTATTTAATAATTAAAATGTTAGGTTGTTTAGTAAACTACTTAAGTTTAAAACAAACTAGTTATTATAAATAATAATTGAATCACATAGTTTTTAGAATAAGAAAAGACCATGCTTAATTTCCTGGAAGTTGTATAGCATGTTTATTTTTAAAACAAGGTGAAATAAGTTTGTTAGAACAAGATGAATTGTCTTGATATTTTGAATTATAGTGCATCTTCTTTTTCTTGCTATTATATATTATTAAAAGGCATTTTCCTTTATAAAAAGTTAGAATGATTTGTAGTTAATTTTTCACAAAACGTAATAAATGTATGATATTCATCGAACTAATTAATTATGTATAAGTTACTATAACAAATTTTATAAAATCGTAAACATTTTATTTTATAATATATATGGTTATCACGATACTTTTATTAATTCTAAATTATTTTAAATACAAATACTTATACAAATATTGGTATATAATTTCAAATTAAAATTAACCATATCAATACAATGTTTTATAATTCTAAATGATTCTTGTTATTTGTAATTGATCAATATTTTTTCTTTTACAGCACATACCATTTTTGAGAAGTCGAGAATCCCAAGTTTTAGATGTACTTAAAGAATGGCGTGAATATAAAAGATCAGTACCAACATATGGTGCTATTCTATTGAATGAAGATATGACACAAGTATTGTTGGTCCAAAGTTATTGGACCAAAACATCATGGGGATTCCCAAAAGGCAAAGTGAATCAAGATGAGGATCCATTAAATTGTGCAATTAGAGAAGTAAGATAAAAATACGTATATTTTAAATTAAATGTAAATAATCGTATTTTCTTTATTTAAGGTTTATGAAGAAATTGGTTTTGACATTAGTAGTATCATTAACAAAGATGATTATATTGAAACAGTGTTGAATGATCAGATCAATAGATTGTATATAGTACCTGGCGTTAGTATGAAAATCAAGTTTTCTCCACAAACTAGGAATGAGATTGGATCAATTGATTGGTTTGCATTAGATAAACTACCATCAAATAGGAGAGATCATTTAACTGCCAAGAGTCTGAATCAAAAACATTCCTTTTACATGGTATTACCTTTCATCAGGTAATAAATACGTTTAGTTTTAGTAATTCATTATGTATAGTAATAATAATTAATAAGTATTTACTTATTTCTAAATAGGCAGTTAAAAAGTTGGGTGATTAGAAAAAGAATAAGAACAAAGCAACGTGCTAAGTCTCTTAAAAAATCTCAACAAACATCCAAGAATTCTAAATCATTGTCCATGAATACTAGATCACCAATGAAAAAACCTGAATCGGCACTAGAGAATTTAAAATCACTGCCCGAAAATCATAAATCGGTACCTGTTAATCCTAAGTTGCCACCTAAATCTTTAGAGTTAATTGATCCCACCATCCTTTTTACACCGGAAAGAAAAAAAGAAAATTCAAGCACTCTTGTAAGTATTTTTAAAGTTAATTTTTCAGCTGTCAAGTAAAAATAATTTTTATTTGCAGACATCTCAGACACAAGAATTTTTCGCTATGTTCCCTGAAAAATATAGTTCACCCAAGACTTCCATCATAACGTCCCCCTTCTATAGTCCTACCCCTAAACAATGTACCCCAACATCGATAGCTGAACCTAATGCTATTTCGGTTAGTATAAACCTTTTAACGAGAAAATATTATATTTGTATAAATTATTGTAATTTATCAATATAACTTATTTCGTTCAGGAAGCCAAACTTAAAGAATTCTTCGCCATGTTCCCTCAATGTCTGGATGTCTCTAAAACGCCAGTTGTGCACAAGGATACTGTTACCACTGTTAAGGTGACAGAAAATGAAAACAAAATCAAGAAAACAAGTCCCTGGCCAGAGTTCAAATTCAATACAGCAGAAATAATGAAATATTTTTAATTCTCCTTGACCATCTCGTCATTTTACCCATCAAAATCCATAATACACACCCGTAAATTAATAGATTATTGCTATTTGTGAAATTTTAACAACAAAACAACATTTTTATTATAAAATTCTTTTTCCCCTTATCATTTTGTTAACTTAGTTTTCTTCAGTAAAACTAGTGACAGTTTTTCTTATTTTTCAAAGTAAATATTATAAGATGAAATTTTATCTTTGCGTAATAGCATATTTTCAAGTATAACTCATATAACTTTATGAGTATAAATATTTTTTTTTGTCTTAAGTATTATTTATTGTCCTTCCTATCATTGATCAATATTTTTTTTGTATTATTTTTCTGTAACTAAGCTAACTTCAAACAATTTTTAAATGTATATCTTGATTTATTGTCACTACATAATTATTATTTAATATTTATAGATAAATCTGTTGTGAATCCAATAAACCAAATCACTCCTTCCTATAAATGTTTTTATTGAGTAACATTAAATAGTATTGCAGTTATTTTTGCAAATGAAGTGCTGGACTGACTTATAAACTTGTTAACTGTGTAGATTGGGGCATTACTGTTGTTACTAGTAAATAAAACATTTATTTGAAAAAAAAGTTGTAAATTTCAATTGATTCAGATTTACTTTAGTGAAAATTATAAACATTACGTGTATCTGGAAATGTATGACTAGTTTTTCATTGTTCTCGATAAACTGTTAAATAATATTGTTAACATTAAAATCAATATTCTACTTTTTACTATAATTGTTGATGGATTAATATATTTTAAAAATTTCTTAAATCTACGAATAGAATAACAATGATTTGGGCAGTTATGGCAGTGATTATCTCTATACAACTTGGTGTATAGTTATCTGTCGTTCCATTTTTTGACCGAATATTACGATTATCTAAACGGTAACCTCCGTGTCCTGTAGTTGCATCAATTTATTTGATACAGACTTTTTCACTCATTTTCTGATCGTGGATCAAAAATCATTTTTACCATCAGACAGGTGCCCAAAGTCGAGACATCTCAAAACAAAATATTCGTTTACGCTAAAATTTGTCGACGGTCGTTAAAGTGAAATCGAGGACGCGATAAATAAATAAATATACGTACATAATAACTCATCGACAGTGGGAAATGAAGTCGTGATTTACAATCGAATCAAAATAATTACCACCGATATTAGGTTGTTTGAATACTTTGTTCGTAGATAAATTAACCCGAGAATAGCAAACCTTCCCGAACAATATTTATATATAGCTTTTTTTATTGTAAATATAAATACGGAACTAAAAACTAATAATAATAATTCGATACGTTTATTCAAACTTTTACCGTATTTCGTGTAAAAACGCGCCAAATAAAATATAAATGTCCGATATTAGTCCAATATTTAAAATTACACACGTTTCGATTAAATACGTCGCGGTTATTACGCGTCCGAAATAATATTTAAATCGCTCGAATTTAGTGAACAACACTAAATTAATTAACTCGAACCCCAACGAATGCTATACCCTATCCCGAATAAGAACGCCCACACCGACCGTCCAAAACTCGTCTGCTTCGCGCATGATTGTTGCCACGGTGAGCGCTGATGCTTGGCGTCCCGTCGCCGCCGTGCACGTGCAACAAACATACGTAGTGAACTATAATATCACACCGTTTACGCGGTATTGTGCCGTTTGTGGTTTATGCGTTCGTTCCCTGTATACACGGCGGTAAGTGTCGACCGCGACCGTGGTCGACAACCGACGACCAATCACAGCACACCTGGATCTCGCCTGAGGGGTCTAGCCGTTCCGGCGGCTCAGTATGTATGCGCGGAAGTGGGCGTTCTTATTCTTTTATGTCTATATCAAACTACGTTTAATATAACGCGGGCCTTATTATATATATATATATATATATATAAACGGATACATAAAAATATGACGGTGACACGTTTTCGAATAGAATACTTAATCGGACGATGTTTTTGCAACTTATATTTTGATCGTTAAATGCGCCGAGTTTTTGTTATCAAGAGTTTTTTCTATTTCGCCGAAAAGATAACCGAAATCCCCGTTTAATTCTTATTAAATTGTGCGTTTAGTGTGGTTTTATGTCCCACGTAATTTTTCTATTTTAACGTTAAATTATAGAAGGTAGTGAGATCCAAATCACGTACTCGTGTCCTACATAGTCGATATTTTGGTTGACAATGGGCTTATTATCGCGTTAAGTACTTCAACAGTAGGGCCATCGAGAGAACGACACTGGGCGGCGACCAACACTCGTCCGTTCTCGAGCATTCCCACCACTAAACCTGACTGAGCGCTAGCCGCTTCCGTCGCCGCCGCCGCTTCCGTCGCCGTAGCCGCCGTCGTTGCCACCGACGCTCACCGTCGTTATCACGTCTCAGTGGTTCCGTGTATACAGAGTGTACTGTAGTGTTTTTATGTTTTCTCGTATTTTACGTTTCGCTATACATACACCAAGTTTTTTGTTTTTTGCGTGTTTTTAAAGTTTACTATTTTAGTACTTGGACTACTAAATACAACATGGACCACGTCAAGAATCCTCCTTTCAAAAAAAATCCTCGTGGAAAAGTAAGTGTTTGTAGGAAACTATTGAAACTTCATATACATTATACGTATTTTTCGTTTTTCATTATCATCATCATCTTCGCCTTTATCCTATCTATTTGGGGTCGGCCACCTTCGTCTTATCCTCCATTTGACCCGATCTCCCACATCCTCCACGCACACATCAGAAATCCTCATATCCTCCTCAATCGTATTTAACCACTACTTCTTTGGTCTTCCCCTTCCTCTTCTTCCTTTCACACACAATTCCATAACTGTTCTTACTGCTTCCGAATCTTCTCTCTTCATAACATGCCCAAACCATCTGAATCTATTCCCCCTCGTTTTATCCATTATCGCCGCTACTCCTATGCTTCCTCTTAGATATTCAT
>JAIPRN010000208.1:87578-109227 GCA_025469175.1 Geopemphigus sp. TES_GeoC_2020
TTTTATTTGTTTTATTCACACCGCGCTAAAAACTATAGTATACCGACAAACGGCATGTAGTTTTCCTCCACGGTTTCCCGTATGAAAATAACGTTTCGCGCGTTCAATATGTGTGTGTGTGTGTGTGTATGTGTGTGTATTTGTGTGTGCAATCGTCGACTTCCCGGCTCCGGAGAGAAGGGTCACCCCGGGATTATACCCTCGCAGTCATTGTTCCCAACTCAAAAACTCCACCGTGTACCTATCTAACTGACTATATATATAATATTTTTTTCCTCGTCGTAGGGAAAATAATTGTGTTACGTAATATACCTGGAAAAACCTGCGATCGTAGACGCAATTATTAAATTTAAAGTTAAATGTCGTCGATCTTATATAATAATAACTCGTACATATTTACCAAAGTTTAATTGGCGCCGATCACTAATCTAGTCGGTTTCGATTATGTATCGGTCCCACAAACCATGTAAACGGTATATTGTACGAATATGTATATATACAATAATAATTCGAAACGCTCAAATATTGAACATGTTTATCCGCGACATTAAAAATAACTTTTGTAATCTATCATTATAATATAAACAATTATATAAATAATTTCTGGAAAAGGTATGTCATTCACATATTTTTATCGTTCGACGAACGCACAAATAGTGGATTTAATTACGATTACATAAGTGTCACCCGATTATTATATTACTCGTGTTATTTATACGATATGCGTGTAACAGAAACAATAACGCAAAATCTACGATCATTTGTACGCGATAAATTAATTATTCATTAAAAAAGGTACAAATTGACGTCCGATATTGGAAATTTTATTCTTTTTTATTGTTACAGTTTTTTTTATAGTAAAACTATCGAATCCTACGCGCTTCATAAATCTATAAAATATCAGTGAACATTTGTATCTACAGCAGTAGGTACTACAATATTTACGAACTTTCAGCGGGGTTTTATTACGGAATAAGCGTACGGTGTAAGTACTTATATACATACAGATAATAGTCAAGTTATTAAACGCGTTTATATACGTGAAAAATCGATTAAATTCACAAAATGGAGCACAGTCAATACATATGGTATATTTCGAGTTTTTTGTCTTTGACATTACAACTTCCGTGGTTTCTGCGGAAAATAACAGTTTTATTGTAACAAATGTTCGTTTTACGTTTTAAACTAACTAGTTAAGTCAATTACGATATTTCTAAAAAATTAAATACCGCGAAATTTCGTGTTTAATTAAGATTTTTTTTAAATAGGTACATAAAACGATAATTAATAACGAGAATTCTAATCATTTATTTATTATGATATAAATTATTATGCTTCGTAAACGATCAATATGAAATATTTACATATATTCGTGTCTTTAAACACTTTTTAGAATAATGAATAACCGTTTTTTGCCGAATAACTCGTATTAAAATCGTCGGTAGAAACGTAATTTCAATTGTAAAAACCATATTAGAGCTCGTGTTTAATAGTCACTATTTGTTTTAACGATTAAATTCGTAAACTCGGTATAATTGGCCTTGGCCTCTCCTAATTCCAAAATCAAAACGAATATTTGGACTTATAAATGAAATTTACAAATATCTAGTATACGTATTTACTTTCATTATAGCGTATAAATTGGTACATACACTTCGTATACGGCTTAAATTATTATAATAATAAGAAATATGCTCGGGAAATTTATATATACGAAAACGTCGTGATTTATATTTAATATAAATGGACTCGATCCCTTCAACTTCACGACCGCGGATGTTTGTTTTTTGATCTTTTAATCTATAGCGTTTTTTTCTTGATCGTAATGTAAACATTATAATATACGTACGCAAGGACTCTGGTGTTTTTAAACTAATATAAAATAAACATATTAACGACTCCAAATTTGCTTTAACTATTTATATAACAAATTAATATCGGACATCACAAATTCTCCCGATTCGTATACAATAAAACTTAGTTAATAGTATGGACAAGTAAATATTTATTTTAAAGCATTACAACGTCGTAAAACATAATATACTCGTACTTAAGCCTATAACGTTAGAAATTAACGCGCCATTATAATTTTTTTTCCTAGATTATACGAAAGTTTGTCTGAAAACGAAATGTGTTGACCGCTAAGGTCAATTATATTAAAAAATGATAAGTATATAATCGAAAAGTCAATATAACATATATTATAATATATATCCTACAGAGTGAATAATTATTTATAACGTATTTACGATGTAATATTATTGAAACTTAATTAAAACGAAATCACGGAGATATTACAAAAATAATCTAACTCGTGCGCTCGCCCACACACGCGCAAAGAGAGAGGAAATGTTAGGCATATTATATTACTAGTTTTATTTTATTTATTAGAATAGCGCTGGAATTATTCTATGGTTATCTAAACGTTGTGCTCCCTCTTATACATAGAATTAGTTTCATTCAAATAGTTCCCCTAAACGCAATAAACATTTCGTTTGACAAAAACAAAAACATCTGCCTTAATTTTTCTCTTAACGCTTGCTCATTTAAACTACATCAACAAATTTAAAATATGTTTTCTCTCCGTTTAATGCATTTTACATTATTCTTTGTACATTTTCGTCTTCCTAACTTTATGTGCCACAATATTTGCGCAGACTGCCTATACTTTAATTTTAATTTGGCGAATGAGTAATTCGTGAGAACTATATTCATTTGGAATCTATTTGGTACATAAACGTGTGCCCAATTTAAACGACAAAATGTTTAATTATTTTATAATATGTCAAAAAATAATTTTATAAGAACATTAGACGTTACGAGGTAAACTATATATACTTATCTGCTAAGCGGATATTAAATGTACCGCAGAACATTTCTTATCAAATACGTCGTAATCTTTTACATAATATAACGTTTCGCGTTATTACCCGAACAAACTCAAAATACACTTTTTCTATGTTTACTATGTTTTATCGTTATTACCAATTAGATATAATTTTTACAGTTAAACATTCAAGAATAAAACCGAATCAGATTTACTTCGTGTGTTTCTTTTTTTTGTTAATTAAGATTCCGATCTACTTATCCGTATATAGCGTATAATATAATATTTTCGCAATTATAAATACTTTCACGAATAAATTAATAAACACGGAAAAACTAAATATTTATTTTAAAAATATGTAAATGTCTCCAGAAACGTATTATCGCGTTTTCTAAACAATTTTATATTACGTTTTTATAGCATAGATTAGCGCCATCTACTCGAATAATTTCCAGAGAAGATATACTAAATTCGAAATTATGGATAAAAGTACGTTGGTTACTATAAAAAAGAATGACTTGCATCGTCGCTATTATTATAAATATATATACACTTTAGCCTTTTAGAACTTGGAAGTATAAAGCACATTAATTTTAAACTTTAAATTATTATTAAATTAATTTGAAAATCTGTGTATCCACATACACACACACACATATATATATTGTCTATGAAAATTTTAACACGAAAAAAACTTAGGGCATATTATTTCTCGCGACGACCATTTTCGCTAATATCGTAATTACTTATAATTATTTCTGTCGTTATAAATACGTGTAAAGCGGAATAGAGGACGGGTTCTCTACTTAGTACGTATAATTTCATTGTAGGTTTAAGTTACAAATGTGATCGCGTGTACTGGAGCTCGTTTTTTTTTTGTTATTCTTTTACGCCGACGTTAAATAATATACGACCAGCGCGCAATATAAAAGTTATATATCGTAACACCACTACGTGTCACGTAATTTGTATTAATTCGATTATCGTTTTATGTATTATAATTAAATCGAGAAGCCGCGACACGAGTATTGTATCGCACGAAATAAAACCCAACGTAAAAGTTAACGATCGAGAACCAAGTCCATGGACGATAAAAGTTCGTACTTTGTACCTTATCGTATTTGGCGGTGTTTCGGTAAACACAAAAAAAATACGTCGAACAATTAAAGTCCGAAATATACCCTTACGCGGCGAATGTACACCGTCGGTCGTTTAGAAAACTATCGTTTGCAGTTTAGCAATTTTGAAGGGGTAATTTGGCGATGATGCTGGTTGTATTCGTACGATCGTCGTTTGTGGTTCGAATGACGTTTAGATCACGTACAACGTTCGCATCACCGCGCCGCGTTGCCAACATCAAACGATCTTCTCGTTCGCGTTTTTTCGTGCGTTTCATACCGGCGGGACGGAGGCGATATTACGATTTAAAAGGACACGTTCGTTCGGGTTTTTAGGTTTTTTTTTGTGAACCAATGATCGAATGATTCACATCGGAGACCCCACCAAACAACAGACCGACCGTAATATATGACCAGTTCGTTTCGTCTTCACGTTTACGTTCGAATTGTTGTACCTATCAACCAACGGCGAACAAGATATTCCGTTCTCCGAGAGCCGTACGAGATATCTACTGCCAACGTGTGGTGGACACGTCCTCGTTAAAGCGTTCCGTGTCTAATCGTTGATTCACGGCGGTACGTTCGTACCGACATCCGTCGTGTAAAAACAAAACCAAAAAAACCATCCCCTCTTCGTCGATATTTTGATAATAACGAAAAAAGTTGATAACCCAAATGAAATACGGCCGTTGTTCGTAGGATCCGCCAGGTGGACGTCTTAAACGGTCGTGTATTTTGTTCCAAAAAGTTCGACAATTTTGCGGCGGTTGTTCTTGCTCACCAACGGACGGGCAACAGTGGCGAAGTAGACTAACGTTAAACAGACATCGGGATGGACAGTCACGGCAGGAAAGTCGTCGTTTGCGACAACGGAACCGGGGTGAGTATAGACGTGACGAAATCGCGTCTACTTATGTTATTTCGTGGACGGTAGTTGGGAAATGTCTTACAGGAATGTCACCAGTCGTCGAACGTGATACGTGCCACCTGTTACAACAGTTACTCAAATCGAGAAAGGGCGTTTCTCGTGTATATATATATATACGTATATACACGTCGATCTTGTTTCGTTCAGTTGTATAATGTTTTGTACGTCGGTTTTTCATCCAGTTCGTTTACCTAATGTTAATTGAGTAGGTACGCATGGAGGGCGTGAAGTGAGGTTTCCTATCCTATAGAATCAACTAGAATGGATTTGTTTAAATGGCCATAGTTTCGTTTCATAGGTATAATTATCTAATTTATCGCGAATGAGATTTTAGGAATTGCCGCTGATCACGTGATGTACGCTCGGTTATTTATTTTATCAGACAGCATTAGAAACCGCCCAGATTGAAATTCTTGACAAATATATGCAGTTGAAGTTTATAGATCACCAATTTCAGACATAAAAATTGACGATAAATCGCGGCCTGACTGATCCCAAACCTTTTGTGATCTTCGTGAAGTGTTCCTCAGTGTGTTTCAAGTTAGATCCTATCTTGCACTTCGTAGTTCATGACCGATTACATTTCAGAAATTTCAAATGAGTTTCAAAACTACTAGTAGAAGAGCACAAAGCTCAACAAATGCTCAGTTTGCTCGACAAAGGCAACAAATTTCTTGAAAAAAATTTTACTGACAACAAAACGCGGATAGTTCACGTTACTCCAGCAATAAAGATATAGAGCATGCAATGAAACACCAATGCTTTCAATATTGTCAAGGTGAAACAAGTGCTGAATCAAACAAAACTCTTTTGATTCAAAAGGTATCCTTTTAGTAGAATTCATGGAATCTGGGACAACAATTAATGGTGAATGGTATCATAGGACACTAATAAATCTTCATCTGGCAAATCAAACTAAGATGAACTAAATTAATGCAAGGCATTGAGCTATTGCAGGGTAGACCACACTTGGTTCTAAAATCTTGTTACATTATTATTTATTTTGTCTGAAATCCTTTATAGCACTGTCTTGATACAAAGTGACTACTACTTATTTTCTAAGCTCGAAACAAACAGTAACCAAATTTAAGAGTGACAAAGACTTTAAAGATTTCATGACTGACTACATAATCAGGTGGTAAATTTCTATGGGGAAGGTATCTTTAAGTTAATCTCTAGACTCAACAAATGTCTTAATATAAAAGGTGAATATGTCAAAAAATAAATGAAAGTATTCTGAATCAATGTCGTTATCTGTTTTTTTTAGCTTTTAGTTTTTTTTATATAAAAATTAGGGAACCCTTATTTTTTAAACATCCCATGTATGTTCTTACATTTTGTTCTTTTTTTTTATTTATGTCACGTATTTGTTAAATAATTTAACTTTTTTTTCATAAAACTATTCGTAATTTTATATTCTAGTTCGTAAAGTGCGGTTATGCCGGTTCAAATTTTCCTGCTCACATATTTCCATCTATGGTTGGTCGACCGATAATTCGTGCACATAACAAAATTGGTGATATTGAAGTTAAAGTAAGTTGTTTAAGGAGTAAATCATAAATTAATTTTACTCTTGTAAGTGCCTAAGTATCAGATTTTATTTTAAATTGACAAAAATAAACAATTTTATATTGTACATAATTTATACAAGTATACAATATAATTTTAACTTCTCATTTTAGGATTTGATGATTGGTGATGAAGCTAGTCAATTACGATCTATGTTAGATGTTACTTATCCAATGGAAAATGGTATTGTAAGGTGTGTTTTTTCAGACATATTTGATATTTAATTGTAAAATAATTATTTCGTTTATACGGTAATAAAACAAAATTTTTGTTCACAGAAATTGGGATGATATGTGTCATGTTTGGGACTATACATTTGGACCAAAAAAGATGAATATCAATCCAAAAGAATGTAAAATAATGTTAACAGAACCTCCGATGAATCCAATTAAAAACCGACAAAAGATGATTGAAGTAATTTGAAATAAAGTTATTTAAATTTTAATTATGAAATGTTATGGACGTTGAAATTAATTTTTGATATAGGTTATGTTTGAAAAGTATGAATTTAATGCAGTTTATGTAGCTGTTCAAGCTATTTTAACATTGTACGCCCAAGGTTTGCTGAGTGGTGTTGTTGTTGATTCAGGCGATGGGGTAACACATATATGTCCAGTTTATGAAGAGTATGTTTTACCACATTTAACTCGAAGACTAGATATTGCCGGCCGTGATGTGACCAAATATTTAATTAAGGTAGTTTTTTTTATATATTATAAATATTAAATTTTGGTAAAACTATTATAATTTTTTTAACGTATTTAGTTACTATTATTAAGAGGATACGCATTCAATCACTCAGCAGATTTTGAAACTGTTAGGATGATGAAGGAAAAATTATGTTATGTAGCATATAATATTGAAACTGAACAAAAATTAGCTTTAGAAACTACAGTCCTTGTACAATCATATACAGTATGTTATATTTTAAAATAATACTGTATCAAATAATATCTGTAAAATATCAATGAATACGAATAATAAACATATTCAATGTTCTAGCTACCAGATGGACGAGTTATCAAAGTTGGTGGGGAACGATTTGAAGCGGCTGAAGTATTGTTTCAACCACATTTAATCAATGTAGAAGGACAAGGTTTGTTTATTAATTTGTATTTAAAAGCGGATTTGATATGGAAATGTATTTTACTATAAAGTTGTTATGTTAATATTTTAAATTGTATTTACAATGAAGTCTTAGTAATTGGAATATAAGCTAATCTGAATGATTTAATAATTCAAACAGCCTCCAGAATCCATTATCCCACCCCTCTTGTGTAAAAAAAGTTTCGTTTTTGTTTTTCACATTTGTCAAAAATTTTAAATGTTCACAATGTATTTTTATCACATTATAGGATTAATATTATGAAATTTAATAATATTTCAAAGTTTATTTGATGTTTTCTTCTAAAATAAGCACAATATTTTGGATGAAATACAATTTACAATTTTAAACTTGTTAGAAGATAAAAAAAAAATACAAATTTAAAAATTTTGTTTTTATTTTATATTTTTGATTTATTAGAATTAATCCTTTTGGAAGTTTTATTTTTAATGTTTTTACTAAAATAAATAATAAATAATCTTATTTTACAGGTATTGCTGAACTGGTATTTAACACAATTCAAACAGCTGATATAGACATGAGAACTGAACTCTATAAGCATATAGTTTTGTCAGGTGGTTCAACTATGTATCCAGGATTGCCCTCTAGATTAGAACGTGAAATTAAACAGCTCTACGTCGAAAGAGTGTTGAAAAATGATACAACAACTTTATCAGTAATTACTAATTAGTTATATTAAACAAGTTAAACTGTCACAGTATTTCTAAGTGATTATTTTATCGTTTCCAGAAACTTAAAATACGTATTGAAGATCCTCCATTACGTAAAGATATGGTATTTATTGGGGGGGCAGTGTTAGGTGAAGTAACCAAAGATAGGGAGTCATTTTGGTTATCACGTGAAGAATATCAAGAAAGAGGTATTTCAGTCTTGGATAAACTTGGACCAAGAGCTGGATAATTACCTAATACATATGTATATATATATAAATATTTAATGTAACTTATAATCATTTAATTTGTGAAAAATTTTATTTATTACCTAAAAGAATATGCTTATGTTTCAAATGGAAATTTTTTTATGTATAAAAATAATCTGTAAACAGAATTTGTTACTAAAAAAATCAATCTCAAGAAAGATCTACTTTAGATTAAAAAAAATTTTCCATTGTGCATAATTTTTACACGAGTATTACATTTTAAAAATGTTACTGTTATATTCGTAAAGTTTAATTAATTTTATTTTTACTTATTAAATAACCAAATTTTTATACAAGTTAATATTAATAGGCATAACATTTCTACTTCACATGAAATCATATTGAACATATTAATGTGAATTATAATATCGCGTTACTTTAAATATCTAATTTATTTATTCTTCAAATATGCGTATTGTATATTTTACTTATAAAATACTTAAAGTTCTGTTCGTTCGATTATATTTCTCGTGAAGTTTATATTCTTTCGGATATGTAAATTTGGGTGTACGTATTTAAACGAGGGTTTTATTACACCAAAATTAAAATTTATAATTTAAAAAAAATCAAGTTTAAAATGTTTTTAAAAGTATAGAATACATTCATTCCGTTTAAGTGTGTATTGGTTTAGTTGTATTTTGTATTCATTTAGCGGAATTCATAATTTAAAGTGTTTGCAATAATGTAGACAAGAATTAGTTTAATTGTAGGAAATTTTTTTTATCGCCATTATCAATTTCGATAATAATAATAATTTAATTCCTGTCAGATTTACGTGAGTGTTCGATATTTAACCAAATTAATTGGGTAACACTTGAGTTTTTATTTAGCAGAAATAAATTAATCGATACTAATTTGACTTTCAACAAGTCTTATATGAGAATTCTAAGATTATAACAAATTTATTATGTAACCGAATTGGTGTGATTTATACTTAAAGAGTAATAATTAATTGTCGTGTCCTTATATATTTAGTAGATTTGCAGGTTAAATTATTCGTTTCAATTTATAGTGGGCATATTACGAAATCGATAACAAAATTAATGCGGATGTTTTTATTTACTTACGATTTCGAATCGCATTATAAATATACTGTAGACTGATGCAGCACGTTAAGTATTTTTTACGTAGGAAATGTGTAATTGTTGTGACATTTTTAATACCTAGCATTATATGTATTTTGTTTACGATTATGTATATATTTATATATAAAATATATTATGGAAAATTGGTATTAGATAATAAATATACCTCGGGTATTCAATATTTCTAAGTATGTGTTTAGTTTTTTCAAAGTAGAATACATTCTTTGTGTTTGTAGAAGATTAATTTTCAGAATACTAAAGACAGACTTTACCGTATATAATTATATGTTGCATCATGCATTGTTTAAATAGACACGATATATTGTATTTCGGTCTCGATTAAAAATAATAAAAACGATTATTCGAATAAATGCTTACTATTATAGCTTAGCAATTATATTACATATAGAGAAAAACAAAAACCAATTAAGTAGTGTTTCCAAAATAAACGATACTAGGATTTAAGTAATTTATTACGAGTATACGATTCATATTCAGAAAGTAAAAGTACTTAATTTTTGTATTTTTTTAAAAAACATTTAAAAAAAAATTACAGGTGTTATGTAGGATATATTACTTATTTTTCCACGTAGTCGTATTCCCGTTCTACGCAGATGGTATGTTGTATGACACAATCTTCTGATGCTCTCTTCATCTCTCCGGACATATCCTTCGTCCATTTCAAAACCATTTCCATCTCATGGCGCCAAATCGGATTAGTACGCAGGGTGCAATTTAAAACCAACGGAGGGGAATGTTGACGAAGGGAGTGTATTTGTTGTACGATAACGCCATCAAGGCACTTTTGAACTCGTTCGGGCGAGACATTTTGAACCACCTTGCATACTCCTTGACTTGGTGTCTTTAAATTTTCATCTTCTACCTGAAGGCTCAAATGGGTGGTAAACAAATTGTAACCGACAAGAGTTTTTGGCCCGTGCTCGACAAAACTTAGGACAGATAATATTGTAATGGAAACTCGTACGTTTGTACTAAGCTGCTTATCAGCGGATTCGACTCTTAACCGTGGCTCAAGCTACTCGGGTAAAACGACGAATTTTACAAAATGCGGCAAGCGCCGAATAAATGTGCCAAGTGGTTGGTGAATGCGACAAGTAAAATTGCAACGTCTCAAACATATCGCAGTCTGTGTTACGCGTTATGTTTACGAATACTTTTAATACTTTTTACGAAAACTATTCTGCAATATTTTACGCGATACCAATGTGCTGTCGCTAATTCGACTCGAATTAAGACGACCGAGTTTGAAATTGGCTCGAAGTTGAGTTGCCGTCAAGTTTCGAGAACGTTTAAGTTATTAAGTTGAAGGTTAACGAAGAATAAGAAAACAGTACGCGTCGAGCAATATTTCGTTTAGTGTTCGAAAGGTTTTCGCGAGGAAAATTGTAACGGTTTCGAACTAATAATATTTAACGACGCGAAAAATGTACCAATCGTCGTTTATATCGTTTCTTTGTACGGACACGTTTATCCGGAATTGAGCTCGAGGACGAGTTGGTAATTATTAAATATTTAACGTCGATAGGCGTTCGCGCTGCAAACGTCGACCTGAATTTTAGCGAAAATCGCAATTCTCGTGCTCGATCAAATCCTATTTATTATTCAACGTCGGTAGGATAGCTCGAATGTATCATAGACAATTTGATAGGTATTCATCGCTTAACGAACGTACGGTTTAATAATATTATAATTAATATTTTGTTTTGATTTTCGGAATTATCTATGTCACGGGTTTTCTTCTGACGTTTCGGAACCATTGCGCGTCCTATTATTATGATTACTTGAAGCCGTAGAGATAATTAGCGAGATATATATGTTTAGATATATTTGGCAACAATATCTGCACACAAATTCGCAATAATGTATACAAAACAAACGAATAACGCGTAAATGATATTTAAATATCGTAAGAGAGTTAAAGTATAATATCCGAATAAAAACATTCAATACGCGCAGAAAACGAAATGCTTATAAATGTATCTACCGGAACGGACGAAATTTGTTTTACGGTTACGCAAACGCGGAACGTTATTTGTTTTCGGGGTTTCGAAAGCTGACGGAATTTCGTTCAGAGATTTGCCTTTTGTTTCCGACATTATAAATATGGCACTGAACACGGCGAATATCGTCCAAATACGTTTGATTCCGAATTTGATTATCAACGATGGATATATTTTGCAAATCGCGAACCCGATCGTTTGCACCACTCCGTTCATGACGCCTGTAACGTAAGAACGCTCGTCATCGACAATATTATCGTAAAGTAATATATAACTGTACACGCGGGGCATTTTAAACGTTATTCGATTATATAAATATCACACACGCGCGCGTGTCGTAAATTATCTAAAACGACGAGCAATTAACACAAATTCGAACGAATAAAAAATATTCGCTTTCGCGTTGTTCCGTCCGTTAAGAGGACGTTTGTTATCCCCGTATATCTAACGGCTGAAATAATATAATAAATACTTCGTATTACGTCGAATTTCAAATATAAAACGCCTAATTACGAAATTTGAAAGGAAGAATTCTCGAGATTTCGAGAGTGTTTCGCGGCCATTCAAAATATCGTACGGCAATAAGGTTTTAAATAGCCGAGAACGGACGGGGGTTATGGCGTCCTGTTGAACAAATTGGATTAGCTTAGCAAAATTACCAACTCCCTTAGTGTCGCGAAATTTCCAAAAAAAAAAAAACAAATAAGTATTCGACGCGTTTCTTTACGCGTAACTTTTGGTTTTTTACGACAAAAAGAAGTGTACCCTTTGGCATTTCACTTCCCCCCTGCATCACTACCCTCATCAACACCACCGAATAAAGTTGTGCCGTTTCATCATACAATACGGGTACCGTTTCGTGAAATTCGTTTCGAAAACGTAAAGGAGTAGGAGAACAATTGTTTTGTACGGAGACGGGCGTCGGGAATATTTCGCCGCTCAGTATCCAGGGTATGGGCAGTACGCCGATCAGACCGAAGAACACGAACCCGGCGAAGGGCACAATGAGAATGGCGGGGTACGGGGGGCGGCCGTCGGACCATTCCACGTGGGCGGCAACGACGACCAGCAGGGAGACGGCCAACAGGGCGCGGCGTTTGACGCGGTGCAGTAACGAGAAGCACAGGGCCACGGACAGCAGCATGGTCGTACCGTCCCAGCGGACGCCGCAGTCCCGGAGCACGTCCATCGAGTAGAACAGCAGCACGTACACGCCGCTACCTTGTTGGAACGCGAAGAACGGCACGGTGACGGACCAATAGAGGACGTTGTCGCGGACTGGCCGCGGTCCGCCCCCGGAAGTCCCAACCAAGCCACGCGCTCGGCTCCGGCACCCGGAACAGTGCGACGAACACGACGGCGCTGGTCGCGCATACCGTCCGCCAGTGGTAGTACGCAGACAGCGCGCGTTCGGCCACCGACGAGTGTAACGACCGCAGACTGGCCGGACACGTTTCCGCTACGTACAGGACCACGCACGGGCCGACGCCTGTAAACACGCGCGTCCGCGTGTGCTGACCAATGTTACGTTCGCTCCATCTAAGTACGTTAAGGTCGATCGAAAATTCCGACGATCTATTTCGCAAGCCAAGTGGACCGGTACGGTTTTTCGTATAAACACCCGCCCAATATTCGTCGAGACAATCGAGGCTACTATTATACCGTTTGTTGAACGTAAACGGTTCAAGTGGCGCGCAAATTACGAGTAATTATAATACTCAATATTTCGTCGCCGCCAACGAAACAATCGTTTCGGCCAGAGGACACGCATGTTGCGACCAATCCGCTTTATATTTTCTCATCGACCGAACAACCCGAACCCGCCGAACGTAACGCCGATCAACGCTCTCCCGAATAGGATTCGTTCGCAGGAGTCGGCGAACACGAATATCAGCCAGCTTCCAATCACGTACGCAATGTGCACGGCCAACCTTCTTCCGACCCTATCCGCTAATATTCCGCACACGATTTAGGCCTATTGGACACACCAGTACCGGAACGCTCGCTGCGAACAATTTCTAATTTCTCGTTTCACGTACTGGACGTTTCCCGTTTACAGCGGTTCAAAATAAATACAATCGCGCGTTCTAAGCACACACGCAAACCTAAACACCGCGATATCGTCTGCATCGCGAATACCGGGACAAACGTATTAATAATAAATAAACGTCGTATTATATAATAAATAAATAACGCCGACGTTTTTAGGAACGAGATCGGCATTATATTTTTACGACCGCGTAACGCGTATATCCCGTTCAAGCTCGTCCATTCACGTTGACAGTATTTGGCGCGTGGGAAATAAATCGAAAGTTGTTCACCACGTGATTTCCAAATGGTTTCGCTATTGACGCGTATATATTTTAATATATATATATATACACGTCTACGAATTTACAATTATTCATTTTCACATACTCGTTGTTAAATAAATTTGCGCGATATTACGCGCGATATGTCGGTATTACATAATCAATTATGACTCAACACGCAAGACACGTAGTTATCTTCTAAATCCTTTAATAATACAATTATTAGTTATACGTGCGTACATTATACACGTTTTATCGAAAATTTATATATATATCAATATTTTCGTTATGTAACAAGCGTATAGATCGTAAATGTTTTACGTGCAAAAGTCGATGGCGATAGTTTAACGAGTTGTAGTAAAATTAATTGGTTTATTGCGGCTAGTAGATATGTGTATATAAAAACCGATAGAAAATAATGGAAAACGAAATTATTTGTACGGGGAAGATTGCGTGTGTTAATTTTTTGTCGATAAATTAAACAAAACGATTAACATGTATATATATATATATATATACACGAACGTGCCATTATCAATTGGGATCGCTTAAATAAATATGTTTATTTTTTATAATTGTTCGAGAAGATCCGTAACATTGAACATAAACGATATGGTAACATTTCACGCGCGGTCATTATTCGGCTATTATTCGATTAGGAGGATTGTATTGTACGTATTCACGTCCTACTGAAATTTTAGAAAGGCGAAAATCGTTTATCGGGCTTAATCATGTTCATGTCTCGGAAAAACCGAAATTACGAAATTATCGACGATTGAGGACTCGCAAACGTAAGTAAAACTACGAGAACAAAACAAAAATAACGTTTTCGTTGACGAAATCGCGTATTCGGTTCTGTATATTATATTAGAACGTCATAATGTCCTTACCGATTGTATCGAATAACACTCGTATCGTTCACCGGACGATCGGCTACTAAATTTGTCCGAAACGTGTAGTTTATTTTAACGAAAAGATAATACTTGGACGTAATATGGCGGATAATATTTTGATATTTTAAAATATACGCGCACGCGTCGTATATTATTACGTTATTTTACGAACGGGTTTAAAATAATAAAATGTATTGTTCAAAAATGCACGTACTGATCCATGACGATTCGTCGATATCTAATTGTACGGACGATGACGATTCTCGCAGTTGTTTCAGAATTGTAGACGCGAACACGAACTGACAACAAAGATCTGGACAAAAGATATCGTCAAGGTGCAGAACGTCTAAAAGAAAAAAAACCCGTTAAAATATGTTCACAAACAACGAAAAACGACGAATTATCGAAATATTCGTTAAAACGTCGCCAAACGTACAACCCGTACGTGTAAATACGAATTAATTGTTGTTTAAACACTATCTGTACGTACAAGCTTCAGATGATATATCAATCGGGCATGTATCATTTTCGAACGAAGCGATTGTTTTACGCGAAACGTATTTGATTAAAATCGTGTTTATAGCGTGTTAATTGTGTGCAAACCGTAATATAAACTCTCAATCATTCATACGTCCGCACAAAGCGTTCGTACGAATCGCTAATTATTATTAATTATTTGCTTATCGGACAATTCCATTCTCAATATACACGCGCACTTACCATAATATTAGCCATAGTCACACTGATTGAACAGGGTTTCCGGAGAGGTTATTCCAATAAAATATTTCAACGCGATGAACTATCGCGAATTATTTATCCGATCGATATCAATGTTTCTAATTTTTCGTCTTTTATAACGAATAACGAACCTGGTCAAAAACTCCCATATTTTCCAGGTGAATTAAAAAAAAACTGTACGTAATATAAAAATAAATTTTATTTATAAAAAGTATATTATATAAGGTTTTTTTTTTAAAAGTTATTTTTTAAAAATTATGTCGTCCAAAATGACGGCCTTGACGACCGACGTACATATGCAGTTGTTCTCGAAAGTTTTCAATCATTCTCGCCAGCATATCGTGTGGAATTCTGGCGATTTCTTCATGGATGGTCTCCTTTGGTTCTTCAAGGGTTTGAGGTCGATGGTTGAAAACTTTAGAATTGAGGTACCTTCATAAAAAAGTCACAGGGGCTCGAGGAGGCCACGCAACACTTTTGCGTAGGGAAATCAGACCACCACGAAACATTTATCGCAAATTGTCTAATATATAGTTCGCAAAACAAACTGTACAAGAAAAATCGATTTTTCGAAAACTATTACGAAATATTTATGACAAAAAACGACGAAAATTATTATAATCCATAAAAATATCACGAAACTAAAAAACTCTACGTATAATAAACCATTAGAAAGTTCTATTAATGCTGCCTTCTTTTCATACATATATATGTATGTACCGAACTGGTACGATGTGGGGTAAATGTAACGAGTACACCTACTAATTGTGCTCTAATTCAACCATTGAGTAATTCGAGTGATCGGCTCGTTTATATTTTTAAATATTATTAAATTCGTTCGTATTACGACGTTTCAATTGACGGCCAGTTTAATTAACGCCTAATTGTATTCCACGTTTTGAAACGTGTACATTGTTGAATGAAAACGGTGATAATATAGTTCTCATTATCTTATTACTATTTTGAACACTCGTCGAACACAAAGCGTACACCGTATTTTCGTACATCGGTGATGTGACTCTTCCAAAGTGGTTAGGTATTAACCGGACGAATTCGATCGCCAAAACTGCATTTCCATACGTCCTGTTATCGTCCACCCGAGGTTGTTCAAAATGTTCGACACTTCGATATGTAGCGTCGAAAAGGAAAAGAAAACGAATTTCGAAAAATCGACAACGATCGGACACATAAGACCTCGTGGAGGCGCGACAAAACAGACGAGTACCGATCGAGTATAAATTACGTAAAACGTATGGGTCATTCATTTCTTCGACAACGTTAGTATCATTGTCGCGCGATTTTTGTTTTTCGCTAGCGCAGAAACTATTTTCATCCGGAGTTCAATACGACCGAGTATGTATCGTATTATACACGTGTTACGCGATCGGCACGAAATGTACGCGGTTTTACGAAATACGTACATCAATTTTATACGCGCGTAACGAAAACAGTTCGAAGAGTCGACATTTTTTACTCGTTCTCGGTATTGGCGATAGTCGACTGCGGCGATTTATCGACGGCCCGGATTTGCATTGCCATTACGCTGATGGAATGATCGTCGGGTTTCAGTAGCCGGAAAAACGTTTTCGTCTCGTGAGTCTCTTCGTTATCGATCGTCCATCCCGTGTACATGAACGTATACAACGTTTCCATTCCCGTAGACTCGGCGATTTGTTGGCTCGTTTTGCTGGTGAACATCCCGGTGATCACAACGATCCCAAACCACTCGTACTCCGGCATTTGTCCGTATATAACGTTTTTCAACAACTCCGAACCGATTCCTATAATTTCCGTGAACATCGACGCCGTTATTTTACGTTAAACGTACATATTTTTATGTTTTTATCGTCGTTTTCTGCACGTTCATTTCGTTCGTCAATATTTCGACGGTCACACATACTTGGAAAGAATACTTATTACCAATAATAATATTTAGCGAACTCTACAGTGTTTTGTACTGAAAATCGGTACGTAAAATAAACTACGTCTTCAAAACTTTCGTGCCGTGGCATTTTCACGATTTACTTAATACATAGGTATTTACAATAACGCGTGGAAACCCGTGACCTATTTGTCTAATATTAAATAGCCTCTTATAAATATAGAAATGACTCGAAAATATTACTGCCAGAACAGTAATACACAGACGTGGAACCTTTGACAAACCTTTTCTTCTATAATTGGGAAGCGTAAACCACGAATACACTTCTAGAACTTTGTCCACGTCATAGTGTTCGTACGCGTTCCTTTTTTTGGCTACAGAATGTTTGAATTCTTGTAATTTTGTCCACGTGTTGCCTTCATATATCTACGAAAAAAACACATTGTTTACTCATTGGCAAAGCCGAGTGTTAACAAGTTATGTTAACACGCGTCGAGTTAACTTCAATTAAGTCATTAAACTAGTTCAATTTTTTGAGAATTAATTTTTTATTCGATACGTTTACGTTTTTTTTTTTTAACATAACATGGTAACTATGAATCAATTATTTTTTACAAAAGTTTCTAAATCAATAACGACGATATGAGTAGTTTCAAATGCTTAATAGTATTGTAATATGTGTAATATCAGTATTTATAAACGAGTTCATAATATGGTATTGTTTATATAGTGTATGATGAAATGCATATAATAGTTTCGACGACTATATAAATGAGAGCTCTTCTAATTTGTTAGTTATTTATAGTTTTATAATCATTTTACGTTTAAAACAAATATATAAATAACTTTTAACTTATACCAAATTAATTCAATTAGATACACAAATTGATTATATTATTCGGTTTATTTATTTGCTTAGACGAAAAATAATTAAAAAAATGGTAACGATATATTTACGTGATACACGTATACGTTATAAGTAATTATTTTTCAAAATAACTATTAATGCATAAAAATAATTTCGAGAAAATCCGATAATGATTTTTCAACGAATCGAAAACTGTATATTATTAATGGATACGTGTGGACTCTGTTTCATAAGTAGCTTCTATTTAAACAGATTTTACACGTATTCGTGCCCGACGGACACGATTTTTAAACAATTATTTCAATTAATCGGACACCCCTACTAGTATATAATAATTAACAATATCGCTTGTTAGCGCGTATTCTAATATTTTAATTAAATCGCTTAAATTATTCTATTCTATAAATATGTATCGTTATAATTACTCTTTCTCTGCTAAATTCTGTGTCTTTGTTAGACAATTCATTGAATCGACATATAAGGAATCCCACTATATTTCCCGTTTCTTGTTCAACCGCGACAGTTGAAAGTGTGTCCATCAACC
Source organism: Geopemphigus sp. TES_GeoC_2020 (assembly GCA_025469175.1). Taxonomy (NCBI): domain Eukaryota; kingdom Metazoa; phylum Arthropoda; class Insecta; order Hemiptera; family Aphididae; genus Geopemphigus; species Geopemphigus sp. TES_GeoC_2020. The sequence continues at coordinate 106,409 of JAIPRN010000208.1, forward strand.
AATGTCGAGCCAAATACAAATATTGGTCTACAGATTCCTTATCTTTATGCATTTGGCTACTATACATTAATGGCTCTTCAATGATGTAATAATCCTACCGAGAGTTACATCCCGACGTTGATTACGGACAGAATATCGTGTTATTTGTTAATATTATTCTTAAATTAAAATTCTGTGTTACTGAACTTCAAACTGAAGTAATTTACAAGCAGAATCGAAATTCGGTATTTAGAACTAAAGTGTGGTCGATAACTTTTGAAAGTGACGCGTGCATCGTCTCAAAAATACTATAATAAACAATCGGTAAACACGTTAAAACTTTCCAAATGGTGACAAAGCGACCAAAATAAAATCCATTTGCGCCATAAACGACCCATTTTTGTTCGCAATTTTCCGAAAAAATACAACCCAATGTCCCACTTTATTAATGTATCGATATATATATCATCCTGTTTACGATATATAGAAATTATATTTTTCTTTTATCCCTTAAAAGCATAAGGCAACAAACCGCGATGTTTAGGCAGTTTGAAAACCTATTATTGTAAAACTAACTGTAATCAATGTAATAATATTAGGGGTTGGTCCGAAGTACTGCCTTCAAGCTTTCCGGGCCAGTGAGTGTATTGCCGGTTAAAAAAAAAAGGGGTCGGTCGATTCATTTTTAACGCGTCTGATGTTCTTCGTCGCCGATTGTATTCCTTTTACCTTGATTATTTTAATGACTTCGTCGATTCTGTCGGGTTTCAATTCTTGTATTTCGAATCCGTTATCTAAGGTTTTCCATACTCGAGTCAACTGTAATCTTTCGTTTAACAATTCGTCCGTCCAATTCGTCAAAAACTTATCGTTATTAATCATATCGATTAATAACGCTCAAAACGTTTCGGCGTTCGTACATCTTACATTAAACGTCGTTTATATTACGCTCTTCTCGTATTCCGAAATGATAATTGCAATGGCGAATGATAAACAATAGTGTTTATCCGGCACGTTTGTTTATTTTCGAACGACATTTATATATTGTAAAACCAGAATATCGATAAATATATTAGATACGGTAAAAAAAAAATCCGACCAACGTTTATTGAGTTTTATAATTTATAATAAAAAAAATAAAGATAATAACAATAAGTAGCGTAACAAATTTGTCGTAGAACAATAATTACTTAAATAGACGATAAAATAACGAAAGAAAATAACTCGTCGAGAATATAATAACCTAACCTAAATATATTTAAATATACTCTATATTATTGCGATCTCTATCGAAATAACAGAAGTATATTATAAAATTAACGTCCGTACAGTAATCGTAAAGTTTGTTGACGAAATAGAATTCGAGATAAGTCAAGTAATTATGTACTTCTATCTAACGACGTTACATACTGAATAAAGTTTACACAGCATTTCGTAAAAAATTATTCGTTTACATAAAAAAAAATTTATATATATATACATACATACATAGAAAAAATAAATCGCGCTATTGAAAATAGTTGTAATCGACAATATATGTTAACATGCTTGTAAATGCATAAAACGCAGACTTAGGTTTAAAAAAAACGAAGTAATTACAACGTAATATTAAGGCAAATTGGTTTTGATCGATTTTTGACGTGATTCGAACGATCGCAAAATGTCTTCGAGAGATTTTCCTTTCGTTTCCGGCATTACGAACGCGCCGAAAATGGCGCATAACAAACAACCGATCGCAAATATCGTCCAAACGCATTCGATTCCGAACGTAGACACGAACAAAGGATACACTTTGATCACCAAAAACATCATTTCGTATCCAACAATTTGTACGAATCCGTTCATTGTGCCTGAAGAAAAACAAACGACGATAAACTTTAATCCTACGAAGATACCTATGTAAAACACGGACTGGTAAAGGTGACATCTTGGGCCATGTCGATCCGCGAATTGGTTGGGTCATAAGTAGCTGACGCACTCGTGCGCGGTTCGTATCGGGACGGGCGCGTATATTATTATTCGTTACGAATGGATCCCAACAAATATTTCTGTCGATTTTTCCCGAATTTCGTCCAAGCGACTCGTTCACGAGTGGTTAACCTAACCAGTTAACGTGCCGAACAATTATCGACGAGCGAAAATAATCGAAAAAAACTTTCTCGGTTTTGAGCGTACGCGGAGTTTACGTCAGCCGGCCGTACGTAAACATAATCCGGTGGACGCGACGGTAACAAACGAAAATTATGAAAACGTGCCGCGATCGTAATATATATATATATATATATTTATCATCCTTTATACAAAAGAACGAGAAGATTGGAAAGTAGTAGGGACGGTTATGGGAACAAACGTTAAGGAAGAAGAGAAAGTTTAAAGAGAAAAAGTCGATGAACGCGATTGAGTGCGATATAGGAACTGCTGATGTGTGCGTGAATGATGTAGAAGATCGGGTCAAGTGGAGGTTGAGGACCAAGGAAGTCGGCCCTAAATAACTGAGAAAAAGACGAAGAAGGAGAAGATATATATACATATATAGGTGACGTTGTACCTTTGATGGCAGTCGGGAATATTTCGCCAACGATTGTCCAGGGCAACGGTAATATGGCCAAAAGCGCGAAGAACACGTATGCGATGAACGCGACGATCGGGACGGCGCCGTACGGCGGGTTCGGGACGTCCCTGTACAACCTCATGTACGCCAAAATGATGCACAGGCCCGCGGCCATGCCGGTACTGGAGGTGACGAGTAGCGTGCGTCGGCGCACGTGGTGCAACATGGAAAACGTCAGGCTGCCAACGACGCGGGCCACGCACAGGTACGTGGTGACGGTGACGCCGTT
>JAIPRN010000209.1:0-107500 GCA_025469175.1 Geopemphigus sp. TES_GeoC_2020
TTACGGGCATAACGGCCAGCGTGGCCCCTAGTCGCGTCAGTAGAATACAATACTGAGAACCCTTGGGGGTGACAATATTTGAACTCCACCCATCGACCGCCAGCGCAAACTTTTCGTGAGTTCGACTATACGTATATATATATTTATATATATGTGTGTACGTCTATTGTATATTTTACATAAACTAATAAGGCACGGTGCTACAACGCATTAAAAATTTAAGTTACTTTCAATTCGGTTACTTAAAACATTAATTTTTTTAGAATAAACTTCCAACTTAGCAAACAATTATATTCTAGGTTAGGTTATTCAAGCTCAGTTAAATTGCGTTCAAAGAGTAACGCAAATTACTTGGATGCGGTCTTTATTTTTCAGTTAAGTCAATTTTGTCGCGTGTTAAATTTTTAAAAAGTCAAAGAGCACTCGTTCATAAATAGAATACAAATAAATATATATATATTATGAAAACGTATATTTATACCATTTCCTAGAACTTTGAGTAACAACTGTAATAGGTTTATCAAAGGTTCGTTTCGAAGGTTACATAATATATCAGAACTTTTTATAACGTAAATCTCGAAAATTATTCGCGAAAATTGTATAGTTTTTACGAATTAGAAAATGTTAACCGTTCGAGTTAATAAAAAAAATACGAGCAACTTTCAACTTGTATAATTTAATCTTAGTTTGGTTTAAACGAGTTAAAAAATAATACACGAACACGCAACACGTTCCCGATTCTCGTGCCGTTATACGAGATATAATGTACATAACTAAAAAGCTTTCGGTCGCCGGATTTTATTATCAGCAATTAAAACGTCGCCGAATAATAAATACAGTTCGTGAAACACGCGGCACTGTTGTATCGAGACTATAAAAAGTTCAGGAAAACAAAATACAACAACACGGCCATCGTGTGCTTTTGTGATACGCCTATTAACAAATCAAACGCTTTATTATGTACGGAAATCACGGCGATCGCCGTAATAGTATTATAACGATTATTTCGCCGTGTATTCCGCCGCGGTTAACGCACGATATGGATTTTGTTTTGTTTGTATTCTATCGGGCCGACACTCCTGCGCGGGACAAGTCGAGGACGAAAAACACACACTATAACGATCGTGTTGTTTCGGCTTCACGCTAATGTAATAAAATAAAAGCGAGGGACGATCGTCGTAATATATAAATAACTCGGAACGACAACGGGTAAATGTTAGTTTCGGTGACGACAACTAAGGCCGCGTTCGACGAACGATATTAATCACGACTTATTTGTTATTACCAAACGAGTAATTGTCGATTACTAAAACGATCGATATCGTAATACGTTTGACGTAAATCGTACATGGTACACATTCGGTAAATACGATAGCGAACCGAAATAGCCTAAAATAGACCAATAACGACCTGACCGAAAACGTGTCGAAGTCGCCACGATATCGTTACTATTCACGCGTCGCCGATCGTCGTGCGTCCAAAATGCACAATTTACGCGTCGGTGATATTCCGTGCGCCCGATAATTACCCCCGCCACATCCAACCACCACCAACTCTATACCCGGACGACGGTCGCCCGTACACGCCCGAGTTAGGTTAGAGCGTTTAGTGTAAAAACAAACTTCTCGGCCGTCCGTCCTTCGCGATTTCGTCGGAGATATTCACCGCGACCGACGAATTTAACGAAAAACGATATTTCGCTTTTCCTAACATTACGTCGAGCCGAGGGGAGGAGCGTCACGTACGAAATGCGCGTATGCCACCGCGCGATAATAACGTATTATTTAATCGAGCCCTCATCCCCCTCCCCATGCTCCCGTGTAACATTGGTCTTCCGCGTAACGAAATTATTATTAATTACTCGACAATTATTCTCAGACACGAAACGCCCCGAAACGATTTACGTGTCATACGTCAAATGATCATCGCTACTCGACAACGGCGGCTTACGCTTATGGTTGGCGCGCGTATTAGAATGCCCTAATCGCGTTTCCTATGGGTAATTCGTATTCGCTCATTGTATAACACACCATCGGTATATTATTCCGTACTTCTGGGGAAATGCCCGGCGGCAAACATTCCCGTCCATTGCGACGACGCGAAATTATTTTATCGAACGCACTGGCGACGAACGACGTTCACGTTTATTCAAGAAAAATTATCGAAAAATATTCGAAACACGCGCGATTAACGTACACTAACACCGTTCCGCCGAACGATTTATACAATCGTTCTAATTTCCTTTTTCGAGTGGCGGACACGCTTACAAGACGATGATAAATCTAATATCGGTATTATTTCGGGCGGAATGGTCATTTATAAAAAGGATTTGATAATTCTACGTTTCGCCACGTTTTTTCAATATCGCGCGAGTTTCGTTTTTTTTTTAATTTTTTATTACAATTTGTAAAGTAACGTTTACATCGGAACTGTTCACTTTCTAAATTTTCAAAATATAATTAATATTTGTGAAACGGCGAGGTACCTAGGGTTTAATTCATATTTCTCGGTCATAACGGGATTTTTTTTTCGTTTTATTTTGTACACGCCATTATGACGGTCCGTTTTTAATAAAACTTTCGAAACGTCTTTTACCCAAGAGAAAAAGAGTTCACAAATAGTTAATGGAGTTGAAACCTCGTGGGACCACCACTATCCAATTAGGCTTGACATATTATGGTCCGTAATTTTGAACAGAGGATGCGAACTAGATCCGTAAATATACCGCGATATAAAATGATTTATTAGTTTGTTTAGTGTGACGGAATTTGACATTTTTTTTCATCCTCGTTTTCTTTTGTTAGATAAAAATACCTTGGAATATTTCATTACTACTAAAAAAAATCGTCCTTTTAAAACGTGCGGCGTGTGTTTAGAACTAGATCCTAAATACATTATATTTTGATCGATAAATTAATAACGAATAATTCTATTCTAGTCGAGACCGTTTTTTCGTGCTAAGGCGTTTAGTCATTTATATTATTTACGGTTAGCCACTACACGACAAATACATTACCGCATAAATATTCCGTTTTTTTTCCAAAATCTATAGCTTTTATACATACACGTTATCGAATATACGCTTAAGTAAATATTTAAAAACAAAACTTAATTAAATCGTATACTATATTTCTATTAAAAACGTCGCTACTAAATTAGATACAAAATTATGGCGTTTTACACAAACTAAACAAAATGAATCGAAGAATTCCTTATCGCCATTATTATATACGATCTTAATAATTTTACACTTCGTAAGATATTACGCAAAAATCGTTTAACGGGTTCTATTATACTATAACTTAAGTACGGACTGACATGTCGTTTTGATATTTCTTATCAACTCAATGCCGATTTATTATTAAAAACTGATCGAAAAACCATCAAAGGATATAGCATAATACGCAAATATTTTATCCAGAACGACCAGAATCTCGATCCATATGTGACGATAATGGTTGAATACGGAAAAACACGTTCAATTCATGAATAGTCCGTATATGTAATTTGAAAATAAAATTTCGACTTTAACCCCTAAAATTAAATTAACTTTACAACTCGTGAAAAGTTTTTCAAAATTACATTTTTTTCAACCACATAACTGCATATGAAACAAATAGTATTAAATTAGTGAAACTTTTAATACACTTACCGAACATACGCACGCACGCACGCGTACACACACACACACACACACACACACACACACACACACATTTAGTCTTATATAAAAAATACGTCTATTTTTTCCGCAATGGAATCTTTCTATATATATATTTTTTTTTCTTGAAAGTTTCTGAAAGAAATCTGAAATTTTAATACAGATAACTTAAAAAAATATAATGAAAAGATTTAAGATTAATATAAAGAAATCTGTTAAATGTCATCATCAATCACAATATTATATCACTTCAACTATACTATATATTTGAGATTTTTATAATTTTAAAAAGGTATACGATACGTATATGCATTGTCTATTACTCTTTCATCGTATAATCTGTACGAAGTTAACAAGAATCGTAACTTTTGTTTTTAATATAAACTGAGAGTAGTGTCTCGTTATTAATTTTCTTCGGGCGCACGCGTATAAGTCGTATATTCGGAGATTCCGAAAAAATAATAAACTTTCCGGAGACAACCGACGTCATGGTATCGTACAACGAAAGACTATGCGCAAGTGTCGGAGAAAAATTGCAAAGGGGAAAACTGATGACACCGATGAAGCGTAAGTGACAGTGGTGGAAGGTAGTGCGAGATAAGAAAGGATCCGTCTAAAAAAAAGTGGAGTACTCGTGGGAAACAATAACTATATATTTGGCCGACAGTAACTTGTAATTATTATTTGCCGCAGTCACGGAGGGAACAAAAGCCGGATGGTAATTTCCCTAATAGTGAAAACGGACGTAAAAGATGACCTAATCCTGAGCACGGTGTGTACGCGTCATGTTTATAGCGTAGGTACGGCGGGAGAGTTTGAATTGGACTATATTCATTGCCGAATCGAGAAGAGAGGAGATCACGTTCTGCTGACGAGTTTTTTAAAACTCCCCGACCAAAATTAATACACATATTATGAAACGAAATGAAAACACGGGTTTTCCGCCCCGAGCGCGTGTGTAAGCGTGTATTTCATCCTTTCACCGACTACAATATCGCACTCGTAGCGTACGTATACGGTAGACGAAACTTTCGCAATTCGCGTTTACAAAAGCACTAAACAAAATATACCCAACGTGTTCTTAGTTGTTTCCTACCGGGTGCTCGTCGTTTTTGGACCATCGAACGACCTGTGACGAAATAACGTATTGTTCGCCACCGAATAAACTTTATACAGGATGGACAAGAAAAACGTACAATTTTCAAAATTAGTAGTCACTCCGGTCGTGTTTCAAACATCCGTATTTACGTGTTTTACTTTTGAAAACTAAAACTAAAGTACACGGTATTAAGAGATGACCAAACATCGACGATTTGAAAACAATGCCCGGTAAATACATACTTGGTAATCGAACATTGAGATTTCACTCGACACTTCGTCAATACCAATCGTGAAAATCGCATGAATTTCCACTTGAACTCCGGTTTAAACTTCGGGATTGTTGTCGGTCGAGCACTGTACACACACTAGGAAATGAGCTTCGTCCGACGCTTTGTTCAAAATAAACCGTGAATCGTCATTGATCCTTCTCACGTGGTCCGTTGATTTCGGCGCGCTCGAGCAATTCGGATTTTGTACGCATGAAATGTCAACCGATAGACAAAAATATTTGACGGAGGCGCAATGTTGACGAGTATTCTCTTTACACGAATCGTCGTGGGCTTCTCGTGGACTGTTTCGACGTTTTTTTTCGGTTTGGTATTATTCCGTAGCGGCTACAGCGCCCTTCCGTCACCGAACTTTAGTCGATTTTCTTTATTGTGGGTCCCATCACTTTCAAAACAAAATGTAGTATGTAATCGTAGTTCTCAACGAAACACGTGGAAAACATTTTTCAACTATGATAAGAGTTATTTCAAATTTTCCCATTCTCCTGGCCACCCAGTAGTTGTTTATATAAACGTCGGCTCACTCCTTTTTAAATTAATGAATGTTTCGTTGAGGTTACATAATTGAAATTGTTTCAATCTGTTGGGACGAAAATGTTGTAATAAAAACAAAGTACAGCGATTCAATTAATTAATGCCTTTCAGTACAAAGAAACCTACGCGTCTATTTATACGCATAGGTTTTTGAACGATAAACGCGATCGAAATATTTCCTTCAGATTAATTTAGATCCCCCGTCACGTCAACATTTCATAATTAATATAATCTAAATACAATACGCCCCGTTACGGTATAATAAATTCCCGTCCACAGCGAAATGTTGATCGAAAGGATTACATATTACGTGAAATATAGGTAGTTAAATTATTTTTATACACGATTTATAATGTATTTTCGGGGTCTGTAAGTCACTAAATGATTTTCAATAAGAGATTGAAAGAGAAAAAACTTAACGTTAAAAATAAATAAAATTAATTCGCTGGGGAAATAAATCGATTTATTCGTCGTACAACAGACAACACGTTAATGAAATTCGTTATACACGTAATGGCTGTCTTATTGTCGTCAAATTATTTCACGTGCCTGTGACAAAACAAAAATTAAACGATGATCGTTTATGCACACATATTTTAGTATTTAAAATATCGGATCTAAACATAAAATTTAAAAACTTGCGAATAGCCTTTAGAAAATAGAACTTTGCTAAAAGCGACGTGTATATTAAATAGTCATTCCGGTACACACACTGACAGTGTTAATAAATTACCTCTTTTGACATTTTAAAATATATTACGGACAGTAGACACGTATTTGAATTTTCAAGAACCCAACCAACTCGCTAGAAAAAATAAAAACGTTAATTTTTACTTTTAGCTTGTCTAAGACCATAGTTATTTCAAACATTATGTTTATCCTTTATTAAAAACGTTCGGCTATAAAAACGGATTAAGTATTAAAACGTTGTGTGTTACGTAAAATGACACTAACGAATTGAAATTTTTCGAAATACACGATGTATATCATGCCAAATAACAACGCAATTAATCGTTCAACAATTTTCGTTTGATTATTTCGTTTGGCACTTGATTAAAATTTAAATCGAATTTCATTTAAACGAAAACCAGAGAGAAGAATATTGTGACTGAAGAATATGAAATTCCGTTAAATCCATAGAGTGGTTTTTCAATAACAGCAGATTGTTCATGCAAGAATTACTATAGAATTTGCCGATTAGCATAAATAATATTCCTCGTGAGATATCCAAGCTGAAGGCATTACGTAAACTAAACACGGTATATAATGAAACTCAGCATAGTCTTTGAGTAAACTGAAGGGTAGCCACTTAATTGTGTTAACGAAGTATTGTATTCTGTCGTCCTATATCACGAATTAAAATTCGTTTTTGGTCGTAACAGGATACACTCGAATCTGCTCTTATCTACCGTTTTATATTTTTTGTAACAATCGCGTAAAAAACGCTTTGACCATTCATTTTATACGGTGATAATCAAATGTCAGTCAATATTGTAATCAATGAACGAAAACTGGAAAAGAAAATATTGCACGCCAAACGTACAAAAGTTATATAAAATAAAGACCTAATAATAATTCCAATAACGAGAAAATTATTTTACGTTTATAGCTTTATGGCCGATTAAAACGCTCCATTTTTACGAAATCTATGAAACTCTTTTGTTTCCTTAATCTGTTGAACAATTTATTCGTTTAGTAAAACTTCGTTAGTAAAACGAGTATTCATAATTATTCGTATGTAGAATAAATGTCGAAAAAAATTAAAAATACGTATTATTCGAATAATCACGGAATATAGAACAGTTTATTACTTATAATATTCGTCTATCGACGTTACTTATACCAAAATGCGATGATAATATATTTATAAATGCGGTGAAAAACACGACTTTTTTGTTTGTTAAAATTAATATAGAATAATGACTATTTTTGATTCACTTCCGTTTCAACAGAAAAATAATCGTTCGTAATATGAGCAATCATTTTTTTGGCAAATAATGATATAAATATAATCAAAATCCGTACGATTAATTATATAAGAAAACGTGATGGACCGTTTGGTAAACATGTGAAAAAATCGAACCAATTTTTCGTGCGATTTAATTTTTAATTTAACGTTTTAATATTATTATATGGATGTAGAAAGAATGACGGAAAAGGAACGAAACGAAATCTCGTAAACTCTTTAAATGCTACGCGACCGACAAGATGTTATATTAATTCAAAATACAATTGATACGTTAAATATTTGAACGTACCGTCGCGATATTACGGTGACGCGCCCAATTCGCGACGGAAGAGGAAGGCAGGGGGAATATGGACGACGAAAAAACCGTGTTTATATCCCAATAACCGCAAACGAGATAGAAACCACCAACCTTATCGAATAAATATTCCGCCGCGGAATATGCGATCGAAAAAATGGTTGACGGTATTTTATTTACAATTCCACATCGATGAAAATCACTTATAAATAATTTTTGGAAAAAAGGCCCGTTGAAATGGATCACTTGATTGAGTATTGTAAACATTGGATTTTAATTTTAAATTTAAACGCTACAATAAATCATTAATTTGGAAAAAGCGATTTTGAACAAAGCTCAGTTTATGACTATTATTAAAATTATGTCAAAAATTTTTTAAACGTTTATATATATATATATATATACGATAAATACAAATAAACACACGTCCAAAATACATTTATTAGTTATTTTATCATAGTTTTTGGTATTTTATTAAAATTTTCCATAATTATTGAACGCGTTTAATAAAACTATCGAAAAAATGAAAAGAAGTGTTAACTGAAAATAGTCCAACTTGATAAAATTTACTATTAAAATGTAATGTACGTAAAAATCGACTTTTTCTAAACGAAAATGTTAACACTAGTTAAACTAGAAAAATTATAAAATCTTACATTCTTCACTTCTTATGGAATCCAAGATATAAAATAAATACATTTTTGGCCAAAAATGTAATACATTACGTAATAATTCTCCGTAGATAACTAAATAATAATAATGGAACCCCCAAAAGGACAACAAGCGTCTGGTCGACGGTGTATAGGGATCGCCCGTATTCGACGAACCCGTACGCGTACTGCGTGCAATCAAAAATGATCAGCCATAAAATATAGTACGTGAAAAGTTGATAAATATATTACGAACATTATTGAGCGAGACCTGCACACCCATGTGACTCGAGGGATGAACGGAAAATCGTTTTGGCACCGAAAACGAAAAATCACTTCGGCTCACTCAATGGATTCTTCGGTCCATTATTTCACTACAAAGAATAAGATAATACATTTTTTCGGAATACTTCGCCGGCTACATATTATTACAGCGACGGATCGAAGAGCTTTTTTCAATAACGTAAATATCCATAGAAGAAATCGTCCGCGACACAATGAGCATACACGCCCACGGCACTACAGGTCAACCAATTGGCCAATAAAGGTTACACTTCGGGTAGATATAAAATTATATCTACCCGAGTTTATTTTTAATTTAAACGTAGTAAACAACATTTATTTTCAATATGAGCGACCTGTATTACGTGATATACATATATATTTCATATAACAAGTCGTATATAGACAGGTTTATCGAAAAATGAATAATATAATTTAATATTACGTTAAATTTATACAAGAAAATAAAATTGTTTTTACGACAGCCACTACGAATATGAAGAAAATTCGATCGTTAGGCGATTGCTGCGCAAAATTACATATTAACCGCCGATGTTAAACGATACGTTAAAAAAGTACTCGAGCTAGGAATTTGAAACGAATCGGTTCAAAGGTACGGAAATAATACACGACGATAAAATCGCAACGATTCCGTAACGCGAAAATTAATCGACACCCGATACTTGGAGCGCGGAATATTAATTTAACAAAAAACAAACCGAAAAAGGAACGGGAATATGGAAATGACGAATATTATAAGGATAGCCGGTGCAGGTGAACGAATAGTGGGAGGATCGAGCACTATGGAGGTGTAAGGTGACAGCTACTCCGTATAATCGGAAGGGCGAGAGCCGAACTATTGCTTAATAAGTTTGTAGCAAGTAGCGAGTAAATAGCGCGTTGACGGCTAGAATAGCAACCGATGCCGCGATAGATTTGTAAATATACGGGTAGTAGTAGTCGTAGTAATAATCGTGCGGTGGTATAGCGTATATATATGTGTATATATATATATATATATATATATATATATTGTACATTGAAAATCTGAAATAAGAGCTGCGCTTGGGTTTAATTAATCACGCGATACCCCGCCGAAACATGCGAAAATTGCGACAAATCGTCGACGGACCGTCCGCCCACCGCGTAACACGCAGCAACTGCGCCGGGCGAATATTACCGCGCGCATCCTACACGGCGCGGTAATTAGACCGCGGCCGTTTTATTATAATTATTATTATAATTATTACGGCGTGTCGTACACGCGCCCGCCCGGAAAAATACGGCGTTAGTTAACACACGCCTAACGCGAATGTGTTTCGCGAATTCGAGCCGGGACAGATTTACCTTAAATAGCGGACGAACGGTGTGGTATTAACGCACGTACGCGGCCGGATCGAATTCCCGTTAAAAATTTACTGGAGTTTCGTCACGACGGCAATTTCCCACGTAATTTTACGTTATTAACGTATCGAAAACGCGTGCTATCGAAGGCCAAATCAATTTTAGGCGCGAACAGGGGGGCCACCGTTCTAATTTTTTCTTTTATTGCCTACCGGCGGTAATTGTATGTTCGGCCACGACGCCGCCGCCGACGCCGAACGAACTTCATTCCCGCGATTTGTATTCGATATTCGAATTGTTTAACGTAACGCCGGGAAAACTATTGATTTACACAAACTAAAATACACAACCTGTGTGTGGTTACTCTGCGCTACAACTCGCACAAATAAACCGAATATGTACCGCCTCAGGTTTTCACTGACAATTTTCCGTTCATTACGCGAATATTTTGGTCGCGGGAGGGTGGATAAAACTCGACTCGACTACCGGGCTGATTAACGACGCGTCAGAGTAATTCGCGATAACTACAATAACAACACATTAGCGTGTCTTACACTTAAATATCGACGGTTATTACTTGGAAAATATTCGTCAAATGTCTTCGTAAATAAACCTGCGCAAATAATAATCGTCCGAGAAATATATTCCCGAAGGATTTATAATCGAAATTGTGTAAACATATCGGCGCGCAATAATCGAAAATCATTTATATTTCTCGACGTACGTTCGACGGTCGGCCTGTAGACATTTTTTTCGACGTTTTCCCATTTTAAAATGTAATTGATTGCCAAATTTCTTCGTGTTGCTTTAACTGCATTTCGTTTAAAATCGTATTAATAATAACCGAACAAGATTTTGTTCAGCTTTTGTAATTTGGGGTTTTCGAAACTCAAAATATCAATAAAAGATCAATCGAAACAATGTTCCAACCACACAAGTGTGTTTAAAATAATTTTCGATGAACGTCCACTAAGTATTATTTTCTTCCTTTTCGTACGCTTAAAATTTACTATATTATTTACCGTTGTTTTCAAATTGGCGACAACAATTGAACACACCGACTTGTGGGCATAACATAAAGAGATCGTAACACCCCGCCAGGCACGATTTGCGTCTTTTTTTACGAAAAGAAAAACAAAAGCGACTTTTTGTTTATAATTTGTTAATGTTTATTACTGTACACGGGGTAATCGTATTCTCGACACTTGTTCAACGGCCGAACAATAACGTTCGAATCATCAGATTGTACGATAATCCCATCGAAGCGACAAACTGCGTGCATGTATCATGAACGTACTTAAATTATTTTTAATATACTTATAACAATATAGCCGTTACGTGTATATTATCCCGATAATGTTGTTAACGTTATTTTTCGTTATTTAATGGGACGAAAAACCACTTAATACATACTCGTTATAAGATAATGCTGAATATATTAGTTATTCATTACACATTTAACGTTTTTCTCTCTTTTATAACAAAATTGTTAAACATATGCATCAAATTAAAAGCTAATGTTTCCATAACGAAATGCAAACGACATAAACTGTTTACCTATTTATTGTTTAGTTTGAATAATAATCAGATCACTTTGCATTCATACTAAACAGAAGCTCTGGCTTAAATAACGTAATTAATATGCATTGTTATCTCAACCAACGTATGAATATAAATACAAAGACTTCACTTTATCGAAATACCGCCTAATAGTGTACCTGAAATATTACGAAAATTTGAGTTAGCAACTCGCGGTTTGTCGGTGAAATTTAAAAAATCGTAAAGGTACACAATAGGCGAATAAAACTTTGACGTTTGATATTATTCGGCGAATTTAACTCATTTTTTTCTTATGCTATATCGTATAATTTTAAAACGTATAAATATCGTGTTATGTACGAGTTAAATAGTTTAATCGATTATTAAAACATTTTTGAATATACGATCCATTAAAAGTTTTGAAGAAAAACCATGAACATGACGGTTCGTCTTCATTTGATCGGCCATGAACAAACTTAAAAAGTGAATAAACATTGCACAAAGTATTTAACATATCCAGAATATTCTATATAATTAAATAATATTATAAATGGCTGTATAGAGAATAACGTAACTAAGATGTACATTTTCAATATTTTTCTCAATACTTTTCCTATACATCACCGTGATGACACGTTAAATCTAAACGCTCATTACTCGGGAAATATTCGTGGCATTTAAAACATTAACGCGTTTTAATTCCGTAAAAATTTATTCTTCGAGAATTTATAATTGAAATCATTGGTTAACGTTTGAAAAGCAATAGGTCATAAACATATAACAGACGGGGATAAAAATATTCAAAATAAATATTCGAACGCCTACAAAATTACAAATAAAAAATTATTTATATTATCCGAAATATAGTCTGAGACATGAACAAAAAATTACCCTTGCATTTAGTAAAATCCACCTGTTTATTTTTTTATTATTAATAAATAATATAACAAAATATACTAAACAAAAATATTAAGTAATTTTGAAGCAAAAATCGAAACGTCAAACATCCACCAACTGCTTTGCATTTTAAACATATTCATAAAAGTACTCGATAATTTGTTAAATATAATAAAAACCGGTCGTATTCCCAAGTATTTTATTGTTGAAATACGCGTAATGTATATGTATAAACGATTCCGAGTTTAATTTATAATTCGAGTTTATGGCAGACGACCATGACCTCCAGTTGAATCAATTGTTTTTATAAATCGAATATAACTACATGAAAGACAAAAAACATATTTCATATAACCGATTTACTTAAACGACTAAAGAACTACGTTCACAGTACAATGATAATAGACGCGTAGGTCTCATTTTCGGGAATTTCCTAGAATACGCATTATGCCTTGAAGTACTTGTACCTAAATCAAATAAACCGATAAAACATCTCTCAATGTCAATAATTCATTGTCAATGTCAATATTCATCGACTCTTCTGGTTTCGAGACAAATTACTCCAGAGGAAACACTAAGCTAATTACTATATTTCGTTAGCCCCGTTTGAGGGGATGTAACAAACGTTCATTGGATAATAACAACACACACGCGTGAAAACAAATATTTCATCGAACTGTTTTTGCGCGTCTGCCGTCGGCAGGAAACGACACGGAACGAGGCTTACTGCCGCTGTTCGAACAACAATAGCATAATTTACGTCGGTTCTACATAAAATCGTATTGAAAAACCGCTCGTTTCGTTCGTACGTCAGCTAGGGTATCGAATATGATCGACGCGCGACGGCAGCGCCACATTATAATAAATGTTTCGCAGATATTATCGGAAAATTTAATTTAGAAAAAGTTCTGTGGGGAGGCGACTACCCGCAAACCGTTACGAGCATTTATTGCCGATATCCGCCAATCAAACGAGACGTCTCTTGTTACATATATATATATATATATATATACACCCTACGGCGTAGTAGTACAGATCATTAGTAATAATCTAAACGCAAACTGTCAGTTCGAGAACGCGCCAACGAAATCAATACCTGGCCAAATCAATGGCCGAATGAAAATTAACGAAGACGAATCTATACAGGTCACTGTCGCTGTAAAAATAATATCATCGCGAGAATATTCGCGAATTAAACTGAGAGACGTTTCATCGTTCTGGCGCGAACCAATATAAATTACCAACTATAGTCCGGGCTAAGTTCCGTCCATATTTTTGTAGAGCTATGGAATACAGTTACGAACCCCCGAACAATAACAATCGCCGATTTATAACGACGTGGTTTTACATTTATTTTTGTCCTTAAACGTTTTTTCGTATTAGTGAAATGTTCCTCCGATTTTTAATCTAGAATGCGCCCCACTTTTCGTTTAAAAGGTAAATAAATCGGCCATTAATCTAATACTAATAATAAACCAATTATACGTATACAATATTTGATTATGTCACTGAAATTTTCGACAACCGACGATGCATATGAATTGTATTTATTTTTATAAAGTAATAATATTGCCGTAAATTAATTCGATAAAGTATTCTTTCTCAATTTGTATATTATTGTTTTAAGTCTAAAGGCCTCATGTTCGAATTACGCTTCTAAATAAAATTCCGCTTTCTTCAAAACACGCTTACTATTTATCGTTTTTTCCCCCAAAGTAATTTGGCTCGAGTGTTCTAAAATCACTGGAAAACCCAGAATATGACCCAATATCTGAAATAACATCTGCCATAAATGTTCCAACCATCTATATCTATATGCTACGTGAAAGTTTTGAAGTATTTCACCTATCCGAATATATGTAAAATAGGTACATAAAAAAAGTACAAAATGCTCGTCATAAAAAATAAATATTAATAAACAAATTCGATAGCTTGATTTTTATTTTGTTTTCTAACCTAAAAATTATTCGTTTTTTAATAATCGTAATCTATTCGTTAATATTACATTTTTATTGACCTGAATAATATTTACCGAAAACATAAATAGAAAAAATGGTAAAATTCGTAAATTCATCGATTCGTTTAAATATACAGATTGGACTTTCGAATTTAAATATAGAAACAAAATTATATTATTCTGATAAGAGTTTATACAAACGTAATATTTATTAATTAAAAAGAATTTCCCGTAAACATAGATACGCGTGACTTTTAACATTAATAATATAAAATGTTATATTTTTAATAAATTTCCAATTGTCGTACTTTGTGAAAATATTAATAAATGAACGAATAATAATTATCGAAAGCCGGCGAAAATGAAACTCGAATTTTCCCCAACAGAATTGAACATAAATTTAAATATATTATATAATTAGTAATCTGACAATTTTATTGACTTATGGATATGCACGCTTGCGATTAATAAACGCTTTTAATTATCTAATTGAAACTTCAATAAACTTCTTAATTTGAATAATTCAAATTGACAATTGCATAGTTTAATCTAATATCGCGTTTATATTTATAATCGAGTAACAACTATAAACAAACTATTTACAACAAGAGGTCAATCGGTCATTGTTTAATTGAACGAACGAATTATAATAATAATTAATTGGCTCGCGTTTTGAGGATAATATTAATGCACGAATAACAAACGAAGAACCTAAGCAAACACATTTGCATATCAATTTGTTCGATAGGCTTCGTAAAGTCCCGACTATTCGCAAACTATACAAACTGAAAATTGTGATATTGATTTAAACACAGTATTTACGGCGACGTTATATTAAACAAAATACAAAAACAAACGATTAGTAAAATTACGTGAAAATAATGATTCGAAACCAAATAAAATAATACCGCTAGATTTCCGTGTGTACATCGGTAATTTCATAAAACGAAAATGAACACGTACGAATTACTACAGAATAAACTACATATATATCGTTGAATATTTTACGAATGTATAATAGTATACACAAGTGTGGTAAGAACTCTTGGTAAATACAGATCAACTGTGTCAACATCATAGTCCGCTAGCCATAGATTGTGACGCGATATAAATTTCAACTCGCAATTTGTTTAGATACAATAATGAATGTTACAACTACTACATAAAACGTCGATTTATTTATATTCAAAAAAAAAAATGACGACCCCCTCGTTATCTTTATAAGAATATTGTTTTACGTTAAAACAAACTACACGAAAAAACACGGTATTACGCTTCTAATTATAAAATAAAAGTTGAGTACATTTTTCGGCACGATTATACGGAAATTAAGTAACACCGAGTGTTGTAAAATACGAATACAATCTAATCGGTATAAAATAAAGAATATATGCGTACTCAAATGTAACACTGTTGGGAACGCCGTAAACGATCGAAAAATAATGAAAAAGAACCTTTTGTTGGACATTATCTACGGACGCACAGTGTTCATTTTTCAAACCGAACTTGTCACTCTATAACATAACTGACGGTGTGGTCCGTTGTCCGTGTTCACGTCATTACCACGATGACATTTTGACGAGGGAAAATAACGCCGTCACTGGTAGTCGATTTTTACTTTATTTCACGATTAGTTATACAAGAACGCAACAAAACGAGTCGTACATTTTGAACATGACAAGTTTTTAGGCCACTAAGAAATTTACCTATTAACTCCGCCGGTTCACTATTAGCAAGGACGATCATACCTTATCGAACAGAAAACTGATTGACATTTTTATTGAAATGTTTACGTATAACGTCACAATCAATCATTCGCAAAAAATGTATTTGTAACCTCTCAACCGAGCCTAATTTTTGTTTCAAAGTTAAATTGAACAAGGCATACTTAACTTACGTCATATTATATTATGTTAAGGAATAAATAAAATCAAGTGCACAATGAAGTACTGTTATTAACAATTCGACTGAAATTCGAACAATTTTTATCACAAAATACATATTGTCTACATTACTACATTCTAGTTACTTTTAAATCATTCAGAACACAAACGTCATTTAAATGAGGGTTAAACGTTTATAATATTTATGTAACACTTAATTTTAAGTCGACAATGAACAGTAATTATCATTTGTCTCCATATGGTCCAAAGATATAAGACATGAAGCCGTATTACAATAAATTGTAAAATTCCTTTTTGTTCTCACTTACATTAGACTCTTAAATTATTAAACCGATTGAAAACACTATAATCAAATTTTCGAACGTTTATAAAAAAAATATTGACAAAAACCGTTATTGACTCAGTATTTTAACTTTTCGAATTAAAAATAAAAATTCAATTCCATTTAGTCAATTAAAATGCTACATAAGTTCGTGTAAAATTAATACTGGTATAGAAACAGCACTATACATAGTACTATACACATAAACAAAAACATTAAATACATTATAAACATAGTCGATTGAGTTACACTAAAAAACACTACTATTGTTATTAAACTTATGTATCCGATGTATAGATTTCTAAACTTAAGCAAATTAAAACTAAAATTCAATTTAATATAAAACCGTCAAAGTAGTTTCAGTGAAAGACAAACTTCAATAGTTAAAAATTAATTTTTTACTCCTCTCCGAATTAAAAAGTTTTCGTGTGCTTTGTGAATTGTTATTTGATGTAAACCATTATTAATAATATATTTTAAATTGGTACAGTCAAATCAACTTCCGCGATGAACTATTGTTAGTTCGGGAAAATATCTAAATGGATAATTCAATAAGTGTAGTGCAAGAAATCCTTCGAATTGCGATAGTTTATACATTATGGTTCCATTAATTTTTCTTTCATAGCAATATGGTGAGTTTAAGCCAAACATTTAACTCTTCAAAAATAAAATAACCCTCGAAATTAAAAGCCGTAGCCGCGTAGTGGTGGAAAATATAAGCCACCACTTTAACATTATATTATATTTATTCGTAGCTTCTGTAACAGGAGACAAAATTATATTTAGTTATAGAAATATGTCAACAATTTGTGTAATTTTAATCTATTTATTTTACGAAAAATTTTGGTTTTTTTCCACATCATAATTTCATCGATTACCAAAATAACGCGTATTATTTTTCTTAGCTTTAATTTTCCGAGGATTCTACAATAATATGTTTATTTTAGTGAGATTTATTTTGACGTGTTACAAACGCGTATTCTTCATACGCGGAAATAAAACTATCCACGAACGATTTAAAATGTTATATTAAAAAAAAAAACGGGTGTTCATCAAAACGTAACCTACTACTCATGAAATGTCTACATTAGTGCGAGAGTATTTAATTTATGTTTAATATTTTATACTGACGGCGAATATCAATATAAAATATTAAATAAATATATTAAAGTGTGTAAATATATATATATATATATATATATAATAAATCTTTTTAGACGAGCGACTTCTCAACATATTTTAAAAGAAAATAGTCGGTGTTAATATTTTAATTATTAATATAATTTTTAAGCTTCATCTACGTACGTTTTTTAATATTAAAAACGAATAAACGTAAGACTTCTAAATATCTATATAAAAACCTTTATCGGATGGCCAACGTTTTCCATCAGAGGATAATCCGGATAAAGATCCAATTTACTATTTATCTTGCTTAATGACTATCCCAATTACAGAAAAAAAATTTCAAATAATACAAATATTGAATATGAAGCATTGCTGGAAATATTGAATATAGATAGCTACAACATTTTAAAATTACCTAGTTCGCGTAAAAATTATAAAAAACTATGTAATTATAAGAAACTGTAACTCATTTATTATTTTTTTCCGATAAAACTAATACATTAAACTATCAGGCAAACGAATCGTGAATTTGCAATCGAATTTCCATGAACTATGAAATGTAATCAAAGTACTAAGCAAAATGAAATAATGGATCCGTAATTATGATTCCTAGCCCTATAGTACTTAAAATGTCCACACTAATATGAACTGCGTCAAAAAATTTAACCGGAATAAAACACTTTTTAAATAGACAGAAAATCGTAAGTGAATGACACCGTATTATCTTTCTTCATTTCTGACGCGTCAACTTATTCCAATTGTTAACAATGAATTAAGTTCGAAAAAAATATCAATAAAACAATAATTTCAGCGTGACGTTTCGCACGAGAATATTACAATAACATCAGTTGAAATCATCCTAAATTTAATGAGCTATCGTCACCATCACCACCAACTAGTATAAAAAAAGAAAGCCAACCATCTATCGTCTATTAGAACCGAGCAATTTGCAAATCAACCGAAAAAATCCACCGGTAGGAAGTGAACACATTATTGGACAAAAGACGACAAAGTTGCGACAAATTGAACGCGTTCGATTTGCGAAGCTCCATTATGTACAACAATGAAATAACATGCACATTATCCAATATATGTAGTGTATTGATGATTGGAATACACCAAAGTCATTAACCGATTATGCCTTAACCATTTAACACAATCGTTTAGGAATTAGATACGGTATAGCTGGCGATGGAATAAAACGATTAGGATTATTTCAATGTTTACAAACAGTAACATTATAGTTTGTAGTTATCAAATATAATTCTTTAATCCTTTAACAATTTATATTTAAATAAACTTTAAAATGAAAACAAATAAAACGAATTAAAATCCCTTTTTGAGATAAATATGAGTACAAGAACAAAGAACGTACAAAAATTAAAAATTAAACGATATAACCGTTGAAAATCGTTGGAATTGTGTAAACGTACTTAATGAATATTTTTTAAAACGAAAATTTTCGTATAATCCGATAAGTCCAAATTAGAAACGCAAGATAACGAGTTCAGCAAAAAAATATTATGCGAATAATATACCTATATATACTTACTATTAAATAGACGCATTTTAGCGAAACTGCAGACGTCATATTACTACTTAAATCATACAAAAAATCAATAATGACAAAAATTACGATTATCGCATGATTATCCTAACTGATAAAAATAAATATCCGTTATATTATTATTTTAATTTCGAAAAACGTCAATCAAATAAATGTCCGTCTTTTAGCGTGACGTCAACGAGTTAATCTGTTAGGATACACATGCCTAAGTAAACTGAAATACTATTTTTTGGAAACAATTTTACTCTGGAAGTATTAGTACGATATACGTGTAACGTTGTATAGGCCAATGTTTGTAACGATAACATTTTAATCGGTCAAACGGCTGCTGGAGCCTAACTTCACTCGTCGATGACAACTAAAAACAGTATACCACTCGTATAATTTCTTTAAAAGTTATTATTATTATTATCATCATTCATCACATCACATCGTTTATGATAAAAGTACATATTCAATATCTTCTTCATGAAACCATTATGTTAAAAAAATTGCAATTAATCATACAAACTTAATCATTTATAACTAATGGTAAACATCTTACATATGTCATTATTTCACTTATAAATGATAAAAGCATTATTATCACCCGGTTCAACTTTCAAATAAATTATACTTTACAAATTTCAATTGAACAAAAACGAATTTTAAAATTATTATACCATTATGATTTACTAAACACATAAACTAAAATAGTGTAAATTCTACGTTTTAAGCGTGAAATATGTCCGTTTACCATAATCTTTAATTTTTAATTATTTATATATATATAATATATATTACTTTTATATTCGTAATAAATAATATATAAAAATTAAAAAATGAATTAGTTAAAAAATTATTTGTATGATATCAGAATAAATATATTACTTCGAAAAAACAAATCAGATAATTCCCGATGACAAATGTATTTCACTTAGCTTAATCTATTCGATCAAAAAACCAAATACTTTTAACTTTCATTATTTTGGGTATAAACAAAAATATCACTAAACTATTAAATAAAAATGACGCTTTATAGACGTAAGTACATTAGTATATAAGCAAATACCGACTTTAATATTTAATACGAACTATTCGGTTTTTATTCGCAATATGTTTCAGGTCGTGTATTCAAGATTCTTTACAAGGAATAGCGCACAGGTAAATATGTACTTTTTTACATTAAACCGGCAATACAGCCAATACCCGAAAGCTATTAAGCAAACGTCGGACAGAGGTAAATTTGTACTTGCATCGATAACTGTTTAATTATTTCAAATTCGTAATTTTTTTTAAATGAATAATACATATTTTATTGACAATTAACTAATAAGACATAAATAATATACTATCAAAATTTATTTGTGCAGTAAACAACCTGTTTTAAAATATTTAAAATATAAAAAAAAATAATTACAACTTTTTAAAAATAATAAAAAAAAATTGAATTAATTTAATGAAACCACATAAACTAATACAACAATAACTAACTGGTAAAACCTTTCATTGAAATGATTCGAATAAAGAAAAAAAAGTGAAACTTGTCGAGTAAAAACAAGAATATCCCTCTTTAGTATTTTTTTTTTTTTTGTTTAATAATTTCTCTGTTTAAATGAAAATACAAACAAACGAAAACAATGAACACGAAACTAACAATGAATCTGGAACACAATAACAGATGCACGATGACGTAAATCAGCAACTGCTGTTTCTGTAATAGAAAATAAAATCGAATTCTCAAAAAGCGTATAAATTAAATATCGAATGTGTATATAATAATTATAACACTATCGATTGAACTAGGCTCAATTTTAAAACCATTAAAACAAATAATTATTCGGATTTTACAGAGTTTTTAGAAAAACTGCTCAGAACAACAAGCTGTGTTTATACTTGGGAAACAGAGACGTAGTGGTGTCTAACAATTCGGCCACGAA
The DNA here is from genome assembly GCA_025469175.1 of Geopemphigus sp. TES_GeoC_2020. Taxonomy (NCBI): domain Eukaryota; kingdom Metazoa; phylum Arthropoda; class Insecta; order Hemiptera; family Aphididae; genus Geopemphigus; species Geopemphigus sp. TES_GeoC_2020. The sequence continues at coordinate 21,354 of JAIPRN010000209.1, forward strand.
AATACACGGAATCGTATTAATAGAGCCCGATCTACTGAAAGACACAAAGAAAAAGGTATCACGAAAAAACTATCGTATTTATACAATAATTATTATAAAGCCGTAAATATAGATAGATAGCAACGCATACAATATTTCGTCAAATATTTTTGTATTTATCGTTAATAAAGTTAAAATCCCTCAAACGTTGAAATAATACTTTGAATAGCAACCATATGGAACAACTATAACATTTAATCCATTTAAATTAAGATTAGAATTAAATTAGATTAAGTCACTAAACTATACGATTTAACGGGAAGAAACACAGTAATTATAAAATTACAAATACCTAGCATTATTAAAAATGCAAACGTTTTTATATTATTATAGTTATCGATCAACGTTTTTACATCTATGAGTTTATTCGTTTAATGTTTAGACGTATAAAACGTAAGTAGACTTCGAGAAACTTAACTTCATGGTAATATATCCCACTTTCAATATAAATTTATCGATTAAAACATCTAAAACAAATTTTGTGGTAAAACCCACATGTGATTATAACAGGCGACTATAATAACAAACGTACTAACTAGGTACTTATAACGAAACATAATTCGTTTAATATTATCTAAATCGTCTTAAATAGTATGGCTACAAAGTGTGTACGTATAAAAGATGTGTTAAGTGCACAGGCCACATTTATATGCCATTCAAAACCACCCCTACGCGGCGTAAACTGTAGTGCTGTAAAACGCGTTAGTTAAATGACTTTTGAGACCTACACTGGCGTTAAAAGCATTTCATCGCGGTCATGCTGAGTTTTACAGTATTATTATTACACTTATTACTTCCCGGTTCTTTTGCGTCTTTAATGGATTATAAATGGGGACCCTCAAAAAAAAAATGCGACAAAACAATAGCTTGATACAATTTTAATACGTAAGTAGTTGTACGGATGTTGTGTACGTAGTTCACAAAAAAAGACTTAAGCGAATCTTAAATTACACTCTATACAATCGTTCAATGACCATCGTTAAATTCGTAAAAATATGGGCTTATTACGTAACCACAATTTAAATTACACGAGTACTTGCGCAACTATTTTCGAATGTATATCGTTACTACACGTTCTTTTTTTAAACATAAAAAAATGAAATTAAGTAATAATACGGTAGACCCGCAGAGCGCGCTTGTATCAGAATTGCCTATTTAAAGCGCCGCTGTGTTAACGTAAACCGGATATGGTACCGTTTATAATAAATTTCTAGATTTTTACGATTTCAAAAATGACACGTTTTAATATAATATACCGCCATAATATAGCCATAAACAACCGTAACATAGCGAGTATAGACATATATCTAATATTCAATGTACATATAAATATATAGGTTACATTTTTCCCTGTGGGGAATTGAGAAACGCAAGCAACTTCATCGAGTGAGCTAACGGTAATCGTTCGTTTCCTTGATCGTAAAAAATTTCCTATCCTCTTTTGATTTTTATGTACAACATAATGTGTTATAAAATTAATTTTAAACCAATAACTTATTGGTCCTCTCATCTAAGTAGTTATTGATTTTTGTAGTCGAATGGAACGTTTTAGAGGATATTCGAATAGTTTTTTAAAATAATACTTTCGTATTTATAAATGTATATAACATGTTATAACAGATTGTATAAATTCGCACTTTAATTATAAGTCAGTATAAAGTTATGTACAGGAATATTACAATATACATTTTAAATATTTCCGTAATTAAATTGATTGAAATCGCATCAACTGATATTACGCGTGTCTCTGTCTACCTAATAATAAAATATAAATGCTTATAAATATTTTTCACTGAAAGTTACAATCCAAAATAATTTAATATCAACATAATCCAGATTATATTAATATAGTCGTGCACACAAGGTATGTAAATATCTACCTCCCCTACTAGACTTTCCATGGCTATAATTTTTCTATTATTTAAATTAACAAATTAATATATCTACAATATATATATTTTATATTTTTTGGGGTTTACAGACTACAAGTATGTAGCTCATTATGACGAAGCAATAGAAGTTTTTTAGACATTAAAGCTTAATGTAATATATACGTAATACACATTAATTATATATAAAAAAAAAATGGAATACGTTTATTTTGAAATACGTATAATAGACGAGTATAATTTGATAATTATGGACTATCGAGACATCTATATAACAAATAAAATTAACAAAACCGATTTTATTTATGTACCATACGTTTCATAATTTTACTATTGACATAGGTACATAATACTACGATAAAAATTATTTTGTATCTAAAATTATTATAAAATTTTTAAAAAATAAGTATATATTTTTACGTTATTAATTAGTATTTAATACGTATCAATTAACGTAGGTGTTTGGACAAATTACGTTAACTTTCCGATATGGTAGAGAAGACGAAGAAGTAATGGGATTGAAATTTTGTAACGAAGCAATCATGTGTTTAGCGCAAATATATCCACCACACGAAAATGCACAACGTGAACAAAATACACCGTTACAGGTAAATATCAATTGACTGATATAAAAATATGTATATTATAAAAATTAAGTATTCGTTATTATACTATTACTTAATTAATCAATATAATATATAATTAATAATAAATAAACGCGCATGATTATATATCAGTATACACACATAGTATTTATTTTTATAATTTAATAAATATTTACGAAAGTTGAAAATATAAAAATTATACTCTAATATACTACAAATAATAATTACCATTCGTCATATGATTTCCATTTTTAAAATAATTAGTATATAGGCGGCAAATAGTAATTTACTACTACTGAATTAATTTTAAACATAATGAAAACTAATAATATAGCGTAGACAATCGAACGCAGAAAATCAACCCTAAAATCATATACCGAGCTATATTTCTATTGGCATTTATAAGCATCATTGCGGAATAGAAAATGATAACAATTATGCTAGCACAACATAATTAGTTTTTAATCACTTACGTGATACCATTAGCTTCAATGTGTAAACTACAACTACAATAATGATAATACAATTATTGGAAACGTTACACCTGTATAATCACATAATAAACATTCACATTATTTTTTATTTTTAATCACTAATACAAGAAAACAATTTATAAATATCAGATATAAGTAAAGAATGATAAAATATAACTTTTTATCGATAAACATAAATATGTATCTACCATCGATAGCCGGCTCTCAATTAACTAAATAAATTTATTAACGAACAATCTGTGCATTTTGATAAACATTTTAAAAATATTAATGTATTTTTTCAAAGGAAATGTTAATACAAAGATTGGGAAGCAATGCTCACGCTTTTTCGATGGAAGTCACTTATTTAGCTCCACCTAGCGTCCAATTAGTCCCTGCTAAAGAATATAACGGCGCTCCAATAGGGACTAGTTACGACATACGAGTATACATAGGTATGAATAAAATATAAATTAATATAATCGTATTATATTTACGTGATAATAGTTAATATTAATATGTATACGTTCCTGTCGACGATCATATTTTGGGCATAGATAAAATTTGCTATGTAAATTATATATAGATCGATATTGTCTGACAATGTAATAAAAAACCTTTCGTGATTTATTAACATTGACAACGCTATAATTTTAGACAGTAACTTAGTTTTATTATCATTGGCTTAAATGTCGACACTATATATATTATATATAGTCTTCGTTAAAAATTTACATTTTTGGTAAGTTAGTAATTTTGAGTGTTATTTAGCACTTATTTATAACGCCCTACTTATCTAAAATACCCCTCAACTTGCTGGGAAACATCACGTAGGGTACAGGTCAAAAGATTAAAAAATACATGAAACGTGTCACAATTCGTGATTGTACATCGCTGTGTATATAATATAGATATTATCTAAAAAGGTTAGATGAACGCCAAACGATTGTAACATTAAAATGATTTTATGCACGATCGATTTATACAAATGCGTTCAATTAAATTATAATTATTGTGTAAGTACGCGAATCGAAAATAATATTCTTAAAAACTAAATGGACGGATGTACGTTATTACGTCTCAAATAAAAAAATACGCGCCGCTGTAAAATTAAATGTAAGATTGATGAAAATTTGCTGTCACATAACTAATATAAACTATTTAGTTTGAGTTTTGTCAATGATTTCTACATGAATTTAAGACACAATAAAATTATTATATTAAAATTGTATACTATTAGTTCTAAGTACTAGTTACATTAAAATGATAAAAATAATTGACGATCGACCTTGATAATTTCAATGAATATTTACAATTTAATTTACTTTGGTCTAAGTATTATTAATAACGACCATATAATCAATCGTTAACTGAGCAAACTAAGCATTATTAATTTTGTCTAGGGTTAAAATATCAACAATGTTTGATGTTTAACTTTTGCGTTTTACTAAGTAATAAATTATTATATATAAAGTTATATGTTATGTATAGAACATACAATGGCATTTGTATTTACAAAAAAAATTATTTTGGATTTATCCATGAACAAAATAATAATCAGATAGTTATCGATTAATTTAGTATTTAGAAAATAGCATATTTACTATCGTGATAATCTTCACAAAAATTAAACAAAGTATCACAAACTTAGGTATCACTACTAACAACAATAGGATCAATTATCAAGTATCAAATATAATATATTATTCAAAGTACAAACTATAGATTGTATCACAAATAAATTACAGTCTGTTTACGATAAATTTAAATCAAATTTTAAATAAAATGGTGATAACAAGTGATAAATTTATAATAAAAATATTTAATAATTTTATACTTATAAAAATATTTATAACACGCATATATAAACACGCGAGTATATTATTATCGTATGCAATGACAATATTCATTATAATTCCATATCTCAAAGGAAAGCTTTACGCGACCGTATTTAAATTATATCAAACCCTACTGATGTCTCCACAGACCCTTTTAGTTTAATTAGTAATTAATTTAACAAACGCCAAGGGAAATAACAATATTTTAGAGATAAAGCTTTAATATTTTCTAAATGAAAAATGTTAGCTCCAACAGAAAAAACGAGAGAACTGAAGGATTTTTTACATCCCTCTTTACACGCACGAACAAGTTAAAAATATATTAATATAATATACAATACATACGTATACATCTATATATATTTATGTAATATTCTAGACAATTCTTGAATATATTTACCACTAATATTAACTTACATATTTCGTACAAAAGTTAATAACGTTATATATATATATATATATATATTTTATGCACAAATAGCCGAAAGGGCAGATGAAAAATTACAAAGAAAAAATATCGTCAAAATGGGTATCAAAGTAGTACAAATGGCATCAGCGCCTCCGCCGCCTACACCTACGCCACCAAAATCAGAACAGACAAAAGGATGGCGTCAAAAAGGGCCACAAGCCACTTCGGAAAAACTATTTCTACTGAGCGACGGAAAAGTCACCCTAGAGGCAAACTTAGACAAAGCTATTTATACACATGGTGATCCAATTCATGTGAACATAACTGTAAGAAATACTAGTAAAAAAGCTGTCAGACGAATAAAGGTAAAAACCCAGACAACGTAGTAAAATTAAAACCGACTTTACCGATAAATACAATATCATTTATTTTATATTCTAACAACAACCTTCAAATTCAATCTACTTATTCTCGGAAATTTAATAACATTCTAATTCGATATCTATATTCTCTCGGTATATTTAAAAATTTGTTTTATTCATTATAAATATTGAATACTTCGTTCGATTATAATGAGTAATTTTTTACTGACAATGAAAATGCAACTACAAACCAAGTTTATTTTATATGTTTATCGACTACTTTTAAGTATATAATTTAAGTAAATTTCTAAATAACAAATAAGAAATATAAATAGTATGCAATACGAAGATAAAGTAAATAAAAAGCGATTAAACGAAAACTACGATATTACAGATTTAAGAGGCGAACACATGTTTATCAGTTTAAGATTACTTCGTTACATATATACTCCTTCGATTGTGGACGATTTATTTAAATATTCCGCTTAATCACAAATGAAAATGCGATTGCGCCCAATATTAATTAAATTGTGTTATTCGTTTTAACATAGGTATTTATAGTTCAACACGTCGACGTATGTATGTTCAGCAACGGTAAATTTAAGAACACCGTAGCGTCAGAAGAATGCACCAACGTGCCAATACCCGGTAACGGTGGTTCGCTCGAAAAGGAATACCTGTTATATCCGATCAAGGCAAGGACAAAAAATTGGATTGCGCTAGAAGACACGCTTGGGTCCGCTGTGAACAAGTCGGAAGGCTCATTATCCAGCACCGTAGTGTGTGTGTCACCCGAAGACCGGAACGTATTCGCTATTTATGTGACGTACTATGTGAAAGTTAAACTTTTAATTGGCGCCATGGGCGGTCAAATGTCGCTGAAATTACCGTTTACGTTGATGCACACGCCGTCAAACACATACCCGTCGGGTAAATATATTTTTAATCTCGAGTAAACGTATAATTAATAATCGACGACGTTAATAATTGTAACTACTGATTTTCATTTTCCATCCCAGAATGCAAGGACGCATCGTGTGGATCGTTGGGATCGTGTCCATTGGTGGACAACAAAGAAGCGACAAAACCGTTAGAAGAACAGTGCACCAATAACTTAGAACTCTGAGGATTAATCGAATCGGCCGATAATCGAGATATTCATTCGACACCAGCCACGGCCGATTGTAACGCCGACGATCATCACGAAGACAACCGGTTTAAATTTCAGAAAATTCTGTGTTGTTTTAATAACTACAGATAGTGATATGGGTCCAATATACGCACAACATAATTGTTATTTTAAAACGCGCATTTTTATAATAAGTAAAAAACAGTTTGTAAATAGTAATCGTTTATATTAAAAATCGTTTGTATAAGGGGTAATAAAGTTAATACATCGCGTTATATATTTAGCTACCTAATAACAAGTAGGATTTAAAATAATTAAATTCAAAATTAGTCTAATAAAATATTAAATAAAATATTTGTAGGAAATGTTTTCTTATGTAGCGTCAATTTTAATTATTAAATTCCCTAAATAAAAGAACATTTGTATCTATTATCAGGCTGATTTCTTGCAGGGTAGAGTATTTTTACAATTTAAAAAACTGTACAGTATTATTATCGACAAGCTATATTCTAAAAACCACTGAAGCTCAATGATCTATTAAATGCTTCAACAAATTTGTGTTTTTCAAGCGTGCATACATGCATTCGAACGAAAAAATTTATACAAATATTATATTCGAATAAAATAAAGTAATGAACAAAAAATTATTTTGTATTCGTATAACTTCAATATATTCAGTTCATCGTCATAAATATATCGAATTCCATAGTTTAATTGGATAATATTTGATGTTGTCTTTAAAAATATAAAATATTTTATGAGTATTCATAAAAAAAGGCCGCTCCATAAAAGTAAATGGACTGTATCATTCGTTCATTCAATTAAATTAAGTCTGTCCGACTTTTCGTAGTAAAAATTGTTTACAAAATAAACAAACATATTTATTAATATACTCGTATAAGGTATAACACCTATATGACGCATAAACACAATGCCAAGAATTTATTATCATTTTAAAAGCAAACAAAAAACATGATTTAAATTTAAAATATAATAAGTTAGGTTAATCTATACTATACCTACATTTTATAGATTTATAAACCACAAATTTATTATAAAAAGAAATTATATTTGTGTTATATTATTTAAATAATAATTAAAGAATTCCTATTTACGTGGACATGAAATAATCTATTATAATCATATTCGAATAAATATTATTTACTTTAGGTATAATTAAGAATTAAATTATTCAAAACAATATTTTTTTTATTGACTTTCAAAAACACGCGAAATACAAATATTTCCATTCAATCACAAGATTAACGTTTATATAATAGTATTAATGTATAAACGTTAATTTAAAAAATATTTTCTATGTTAAGTTTGTATATTCTATAATCAGTGGAACACAAATTCAAATTATTAATTTAAAATAAAGAGTATAATCGAAAAACAATATTCTGTTTTAATTCGACTCAAATTGTACTTCTAAAAAATCATTTAAGAGTATTAGAAGCAGTCACTTCCTCAGAATTCTATAAAATACACATGAAACTATTTTTTAATAACTATCAACAATACAATATATAAAAGAACTCATACAATCTAATAAAACATTGTAACATTTTATAGTTTAATTTATTCCTAAAAATTTACTTAATAAAATGTATAATAAACCAAAAAAGAGAAAATAATTCTAATATTTTGACAAAATGACACACAGTTTTGTATATTTAATTTAAAAGTTTTAATAATAATGTTCAAATACGTATTTCATACATATATATATATATATTTGAAAATAAGCTAAAATATATTTTATGAAAAATAATTGTTTAAAATTTCAACAAAATACGTAGTGAATTCTTTTCCACAACTCGTTAGTAATGTAATTAATATTAAAATAGTGATGTCAAAATAATTACTACTATATTTCAACAAAAACTATGTCATAGTATTTAATCTTATCATAAAATATTTAACGAAATAATTTGTTTATATGATTACTTATGTAATTCTGAAGGTATTCATTAGTTCTAAGTTAAAATTAAATTAATAGCCCCAAAATAATTTTCAATAATATCACGAAATATAAATAGATAAATAGAATAATTGTTGTTTATCATTGTTAAATTTAGATATTTGTAAAATTAATTAAATGTGATGTTTTATTAAAAAATTGTGAAACATAATATTATCAGATTTAAAAACTAATCATTTTTATGTGAATATTTTTAAAGAATATCTTTATAATGAAAATATCTTTAGATAATACATATATTTCAAACATGATTCGTTAGTTTTATATAATAAACAAATTTTATAAATCTTATTAATATAATAATTTAAGCTAATGTACATATCGAAATATTTTGTAAATGCTATGTAAATACTATGTTTATCTTTTTAATGACATATGAAAGGTCAAGTCTCACATGTTTCAATCAAAATCATATTATATAAGATACCGATCTCTATAAAGGAAAACTATGATTAGTAAAAATAATTTTCTTATAAATTTATTACTTATCTAAATATTTATGATATGAAAAGAATTTATAATAATATATTGGATTTTAAAACTTAATATTTTAAGAAAAATATATTCAAAATACTTTTATAAAAAAAACCCAAAATTGTCGAATCTATAAAACTATATCTACGGACCATATAATTATTGTTAAATTTCTTATTCCAATAATTATATTATTCGCAAAATTTAATTAAATAATAGAAAATTACACGGATAAGCAAATTATTAAAGTTATAAATTACTTTGTTTCAACAATACATGTATATAAGAGACCAGGCCTTTTAAATTTTTACATTCATTTTATTTATAAATATAAAACATTGTGCATTATAAATGTTTAAAAATAAACACTATATGCACATTTAAATCCATATTTGTATTTATATTTAATTAATTAAATTAATTAAATTTATATTTATATTTAAATATAATTAAAATTTACAAACAATGAACAAATAATTACACTTAACTTTTGAACTTTTTTAGATTATGAGAGAACCCGAGGAAGCAATTATTTATTAGTTAATCAAATAAATTATATAACTACCAATACCATAAATACTTGGTATGTCAAATCAATACTGTACATAGAATTCAAATACAGGTGTTACCCCCTACAACAATAGAGGTTAAACATTAAAAGGATCTTAAATCCTCAAATTAATGCGTTGAACCCTATATATTAACTACACAAACTCTCAAAGACTATTATGGTACTGACAAATACCTTTGTCAACTAATAATAGTCTGTCAACCATTCATAAACTTAACTAAACAACTAAAGTACTATATTTTAACTGCTTAATGGTGTCTACAGGTAGTATATAGTGACGAAAAATATTTCAAAAGTAATTTTAATAAATAAAAATAAATTTAAAACAAATTGTTTTTTAGTTTATTCATTTTAAATGGACCACCAAACTATTCATAATCTAAACAAGTATTTAAAATAGTTAAATAACATTTAAAACAAAAAAATGCAATATTTCCTTTTTTTCGTAGTGTCAAATTTAATAATACTTTATTGCGTAATATGTAAATAAAAAAATAGTTTGGTACATTTTTCAATTATTTATCAAAAGTTCAAGATAAACAACTTTCAATATCAAATATGAACAAAAAAATCTATTTAAACAACATTAGAAATATTCAATGAATAATCAATGGCTTAAGCAAATTTGCAAATGAAAATTAAAAATATTTTACCAAGTAATGTTAGATTTTATTAAAGTAGGCACTTATTTGTAATATATTATTTATAATCAACCTGATAAATTTTAAATCCTAAATAATTACTTTATTAGTTAGTAATAAATTAACTCACAGAGTAAAATTAACTAACTTACAAATCAATGTTTGGCGTTAAAATAAAATATTTTAAACATTATACACCATAAATTAATTTTATCTTTATTGCTAATCTACTTAAATTATTAAAAAAAAATTGTTTACCATGATATTCGAAATCTCGACCTCCTCGTACAACATATTTTGATTGTTTAGAAGAGTCATTCTGATCTGTTATCTTAATCAAAATGTACTTGTAACGACCCCAGTTATCAATTTTTACATTTGAAACCTTTTCTAAAGCCGAAGATGACATTGTGCGTATTAACTGAAAAATCTACAAGTTAATTAAATAAATACATACAAGTCCACGTACGTAAATTATAATTTAGAAACTAAAATAACATTATACAGTGTGTAAAAGATATCCAAGAGCATTAAGAACAAGTGTCTATGATATCAAGTTTGACTTATTTTATTGTAACTTTTTTGTTATTCGATAGTAACAATAACGAATATTAAAAGATGTTTTCGAAAACACGTATTTCTGTATCAAATGGAAACTCAAAATGAAATATACACCGCTATATATAAACTTCGAAAACATTGAATCAAACAATTTATTTACAAAAGAAAACAATGAACAAACTTCTAATAAAAATTCGTCTTATTAAATAAGTGATGACAATGCGTTAATAATTAGAACTTTTTATTTTACAATTACGCGCAACATAATTATTTCGTCACTAAAATTATTTATTTTACCGAACGTTTCATTTTTAACGAAGTTAATTTTATTGCTGAAACATTTTCGTAATTTTTTTATTTCATCCGGATAACCCTCAACATTAGTCAGATTTTATATAGAAATTTGGAAACGAACGGGAGGGATGGAGAAATGGTGCGAAATACATCCACGTCGACACACATTAAAATGATTGCTAAGATGGTTTTCATTCATACCTTGACGGTTTTGACAGATGACGACGACGAGGTCAGTATATCGAGAAACACAAAATTACCGAGAAATATCCACAAACAGAAAATTCTGAACAACCGACTACACCAACGAAACTACAAACCGGTAGATAAAACTACATCAGATAACTGTAATCAACAATTGATAAAACTTAATATTATTATGGCGCGACGATGCATGATAACGAAACTGATTCAGAAAACGTGACGGAAAATAAAACAAAAATATTCCTCCGGCGGTATTCCTGATTGTCGGAACAAGACCCTTGACGGATGACGAAAAGACACCGCCATTATATAGAAAAATCTCGTCACCGTCACCAACGAAAATCAACGTCTGCTCCCCACCCACCCCGGGAACTGATGCCCGAATCATGGCGATTGTTGTCGGCGTCGTAGTTACCGCGTTAACGTCAGCGAGCGTTCGAATTCGATTTCGTACGTTTTGACACAACGTAAACGACGGCGTGAGTTATTCGCGGTTTTTATTTCGTCGCCCGCGTTCCTGGTTTGTAAACATCAATGACATACTCAACACATGACTATGAAACGGACCATCGACTTTCATTTAAACAGTCAACGGAAAAAAGCCAATCTATTTCGTGCGGTCAAAAACGACGTAATATTTTTTACATAGCCCATTCGTTGTCCCATTAATGCTACAATGCTTGATAATATAATAGCGCGTAATAAAAGCAAATGATCAAATATGCAACGTAAGTTATATATTCGATTGTTTGTGTTTATTCGGAGTAACAACCAACAATCAGGATTCTGTGTTAAACGTGTTTTCTAATTTATCGTACAAATTGTTATTATAATTTCGATATCCCGACAAATCCGAACAATTGCTTAATGATCAAATTTATAACGATGATAATTTGAATACAATTTACATTTTCAATATACCTATTATCAATTCTACCGACTTAAATTGTTATTTCGTATGTTTAGACGGATTCCAGTACTGATGATGAGCCCATAAACTTGTCAACAGACTTATATCCTCTCAGTCATTATGTGAAAGATCCTGTACAATTAATAAATCAATTGTTTTCTGTTATTCATGGTAAGCGTCTTGCTCGACTTATACCACCAGAGCTTAAGGTCAGTATTTCTATTAAAGTTACGATATAAATTATTCAATCTTAACGCGATTAAATTTTTCATAGGATATGTCATTTGAAGAGTTGAAAGCTGATTGTTTAATTCAATTGTTGTGTATGTCGAAAAAGCGAGTTTTAGCTACATTAGAAGGTAAATTAAATGTATTGTTTAAAAACTCATAAATAGCTTACCTTTTGTATTTTAATATTAGTATTTATTTAAGGTAAAGAAATGAATTCTTCATCAGATTCTGACGATTCTGTTGATAATCTAAATAAAGATAAAAGTAAACGATTGCACAAAGGTAAGAAGATTCAGTCGTTAAAAAAGAAAAAAGTTGAAACAGAGTCCAAACCAGAACAAGCAAAATCGGATGAAAAAGAAGGCAAAACATTATTGGAAATTTTAGAATTGGAAATGAAAGCAAAAGCTATACGAGTTCTACTTGGACCAAATCAAACAGAATATAATACACAAATTGAAGAAGCTATTAAAAATGAAATTGCCACTGAAGTAACTAATGAAAAAAGCGATGAAGACAAAAGCTGGGATGAACGTTACAAAGAAAGAGAAGATGTCAAAGAAGTAATTAAAACCAGTCGACTATGCGCAAATATGAGACGACGAATGCTTTTATATCAACAAAAAGTAATATATATTAATTATAATTATTAATAGTTTCGTATAATGAATTGTCCTATTTAGGTATGTTATACTTTTTTATTTTTTAGATGTTGGCTGATAGAGCAAAATTGAAGTCTGAAGATGAAAAAAATAAGTCTATAGATTTGACAAAATTAGAATTGAAAGAAAAACTAGAAAATGTGTATCGTAAACTAAATGAAGAGCAGTCAAATGATAATGAACTAGAGAATAAATCAAATAATATTGATATTGTTGAAACATCGTCTAATGATTATAAAGCTATTGAAAAAACTGAAACGATGCAACAAGTACATGATGATAATGTAATTGTAAAACAAAATGAAACTCCTACTAGTCTTAACAAGCCTATAAACGCAAGTGATATGCAAGAATCAACTGACGATGATTCACAAAAAAGTGCAGATTTTGAGCGTGTGTTGAATGATTACACACAGAAGAATACGGACTTGGAAACAATTATTAATGAATATTCTCAAAAAAACACAGATTTAGAACAAGAAATTAACAAATGTTCGAAGAGAAATGATGATATAGAAAATTCAATGAATAAATGTGCGCAAAAAAATTCTGATATTGAATTAGCCGTAAATGATTATTTATTGAAAAATAACAGCGTTGATGAGACTATTGCCAATGCTATACAGAAACCCAGTGACATAAACACAGCTATTGGCGAATGTTCTCGAAAAAGTACTGACCTTGATAAATTGATCAGCCAATACTCGAAAAAAAATGTAGACCTCAAAGCTATTGTTAATGATTACTCGAAAAGGAACTCTGAATTTATGACATTAATGGGTGAATATTCTCAAAACAATATGGACATCCAGTCAGTTATTGGTGATTTCACGGAAGGAAACAACAAATTGGAGACAATAATTGACGAATATTCACATAGAAGTGCTAAAATTCAAAATATGATCGACGAATATTCAGCAAACAATATTAATGTGGAAAAAATAATCGATCGTAGCGATAAAAAACAATCAATAATTGATAAATGCAATACAGAATCAGCCTCTGAAAAAGCTGTTATGGATTTAGATTTGAAAGGAAAACTTGAAACAGCTGATACTGTTTGTGAATAATAGTGTTTAAACTATTCAAAAAATGAAATAGATCTGACATTAATTGACAAATCAGTTAACGAAAGTTAGAAAAAAAAACATTAATAAATTACGTAAGTTATGTCTTCCAACGTACTTATGAATCGTATAACCCGATTATTTTTTCCATACTGTAGAATAAAAACTAATTTATTTAAATAATCTTTAACGTTAAAAAATTAATGATTCAGCTAGAAACTTTATTTCATAAAAGTCAAACTAAATTTAAACAAATCTTTATTTCAATGTACAAAATAGAAAAACAATTTTTTCGTCAATGGACAATTACAAATTCAATATGAAGAGATAATTTATAATTCATAAATTTATAATACTTATATATTTTTAAAATAATGTGTTTAATTGTACTATAATCGTAGTAGCTTAGTGCAATTCAATTTTAAAATATAAATACCTTTTAATATATTAGTTGTACAATTATTTACCGTATGCATTGTTAAGGTTTAAATATTTTAAACATTTTATTGTCCTTTAAAACTAAAATCCTAATGTTGTCTTTAAATAAGGCAGATATATGTTTTATCAATTTTTTCAAACTTGTTTTCATTTTATATAATTAGAATAATTAGATGAATCGCCATACTATTACTCAAGCAATAAATTAAAATTAAATGCACTTATAAACAATATTATATATGTTTACAATATTTTATAAAAATGTAAAGCAATTTTGAATTTTTCGTCGTATTAATAATTACTCAATTTGATAAAATTCGATAATTTATTAACAACCCATTACTTTAAAAATAAATATATTTTTAAATGTTATTTTATGTTCTTCGATATATAATGTGTTGTAATGTTTAGTACTAAGTAGTAAACAATAGTTGTTTTATGTATTTATTGAGAATTATATTAATAATATTATTGAAATTATAACTTATTCATTTCTAAATTTGTAGTCTTAGTTTCTATTTAATAAAATTAATTCAGCAAATTTTTAAAAAATTGACATTTACTATATAAACAATTCTTGCACTAAATATTCATTATATGAAGTAAATCAACCAATTAAATATTTTCACTATTATATATATATATATATATATATATATAGTTTAATAACTTTTGGTTTTTTTTTAAACAAATATTAAATTTGTATCTATGATACGATTTAAAAAGATTTTTTTTTTATTTAGCGTTTGGTAAATTTAAAAAGATTATTGATTTTATATCAAAAAAACAAAATTATAATATTATTACCATTATTGCGTGCGTGTTATTTTTAACTATCGATTCATATTACTTAGAAAATACGTATTTCAACTTTTTAGGTGTCTTCTCTATTATAAAAACATTTTATTGACATCGTTATTTATTTTAAACGATTGTCCATCGGGTCGTGATTAATAAATTTGTCCGTATTATTATAGCTGTCGAGCATACAATATACCGAAAAATATAATTGTGGGCGTAAAAAGCGCTTAAAAAATGAAATATCCGTATATATAGAAATTGTGTTCTACATTATTAACTACGTATTGAACGATGCCTGAACAACAGTGACATGCCACAATAATTGATTTACATAGGACGACCGTCCGTACTCAATAATGTACGCTTACGTGTAGGTAGGTATAGAAAATATCAAAAAACATAATAAAGTACACGCGCCGCTTTTATTATGTATACAAGTATGTTATTAAAGTGAATGGCTTGCCGAAAACGACTAATATTACAGTCGATTAATATTCGTTACAATATCGATCGTCATTATATTTCAGTAGGTAAACTGTAAAGGAAAAATGAAAAACTACGCGTTTTCGAAGTTTCTGGTTACGGAGTAATTGTTTGCACGCGTGTACTGTCACTTCGAGTGAATAGAATTATTCGTGTCGAACTCAACGTGATACATTGCGTGGTATATATTGTCGTCTGAAACAGCCCCGCACATGGTCGGGCCCTGTGTCCCGCGTAATCATTAGGCGTTCATGTCAAAACACTGATTGTACGTGCCGACTATAATGTTGTTGTTTTCCTGGTTGCTGGGCATGTCCACGCAACACGTGATCTTCGGTGGATCGACAAAACATTGATCAGGCAACGGCTTTTTGTAGAGCTTCCGGGCCAACACGGCCAACAACAACATTTCCCACAGCATGGTCGAATTGTATATCACTGCGAAAATACGGATCGAGCGTTTACATTTTTTTCAGGAACCCACGATATTGTCGGTACACCGCAAACGACGCCGACGTCGAAAATCGTACGGACGTTTAAAATGTTTCCGATCTTCAACAATTCTCTGTGGGGGGTCGCTAGAAACCCCTAACATTCCTCCTCCCCCCCAATAAATACACCACTGCCCGTAAATAATATTAAACCCTAATAAAACTACTACCAGAATCTACTCACGATTGGCGTAAACTGTCGGCGAAATGGGAGGTTTACAAGGTAACCATCCCTTCCATACCATCGTCCTGAACGCCAGCCCTTGAAGCTTGGCCAAAAGCAGTACCAACTGGAGCACCACGAATTTCCCCTGGATGTTGTGGTCCTTAAGGATGTCAGCCAGCACCCGCATGGTCATCGAAATGCCCCACATGCCGCACACGATGGACATTATAATGAAAGGTTGCATGTACATGTAATTCACTTGATACAAACTCTGGAATTTTGTTTAAAAGCGTTCGTAGGATTTAGTAAGGAGAAGAACGCGGTTTGAAACCTAACCTAACCACACGACGTAAGGGTAGAAAATAATTTCGGGCTATAGGTAAGTTGAAATCGTTTGACGACGAAGTGGTTGCGTTTGGCGAAATGAACGTTCGACGGGTAAAGGATTCGAATTGGCAGATGTGAAATTCTGAATACGTATATACGTAACTTATAAGCTATTGTACTGATTAAAAATATTAAACGATACCCGAACCACTCTGTCCGAAATTACAGCTCGCCGGACAATTGGTGTATTGCCGATTTATATAAAGGCTACTAACTATATGTATAATATTACCTCTTCTTCAGCCCACATAACCAGCAGCACCATATAGACGAATCCTTGGACGACGGGTAACTGTAGGACCAACATTCTCAAGTGCCTCAAATGTTTCCTATTTACGGGCGAATACGAAACGAAAATAACGAATTATAATACTCGGGAACGTAGGTGAAATGTCTCTCTAGATACGGCGCCCAAGCGTGTCGTCGTATAACGAGGCGAATGACAAACGCGCGTTATTGATGTGTCGTACTTGGTAAGCGTGAACTTTGGCAGGAAACAACAGCACGGCCAGCAGCAACAGGGCGGCACTTGGGTGTCCAACGATTGCGGTTTCACCGAAGCGATGAGGTTGGCTTCGCCGCCGCAGTAGGCCATGAACAGACAGAACAACTGGTACATGGAAGCCATGAACATGCCCTGGGTCATAGCTTCGGCGAGCAGATGGGCTCTGGGCACCAGGATGGCGCAGTACGTGGCTACGGCGACCACCTGTCGAACCGAAACGAGAGCCGTGGTCACTAGGTTTGGTGACGACGTTTACCGCTTAAATCGTATTCGCGTAATAATTAACCGTTTCAACAGGGGGGGGGACGTCGTACACCAAGTTTTCGCGACTGGGAGATTAGGGAAGATTGCGCGTCGAAAGGGACGGAATTAATAAACACCAGAGGTCGATTGGCACGAGCGCGAAAAAGGGGACGGACATTCGGATGATTGTTATTGTACTTTTCGACGAACCCGGAGAAAATGTACGTAATCGCTTACCGGGTACACGCTCAGTATGAACGCCGAATGAGTTTTCACCATGGGCGGCGCGTTTTTGATGATATACCTCAGGGTATCCACATACAGGTAGAGGATGGTGGCCACGAATACCGCGCCAACCGCGAATATCGTTACGCCGGTTAGGTTTATAGCTATAAAAACAAACGGAAATATCGTGTTTTAGATTACCGTCGCCGATTAGTAGCCGACGCCAAGTACCCCCGAAAGCTATACGTATTCGAATACACCACTGTTATACATCACCGATCGTAAACGGCTCGTCGCGACGTGATGTATTTGTTTCGTTCGCCGCCGGGTTTTGAATAATACGTACATAAACGACGCGCGATTTTCGTTCGACGTCCAACTCGATTTACGTTACCGCGGCGTTTGACGCGAAATTAATAATCACGAAAACGTTTGTATCTAAAAACGCCGGACGCGTACGTAAAGCAACTCGGCCCGAATCCTATTCCGATAGTTTTAATACTAAAGCACGGAAGAAACGTATCGTCGACGAATATTTGAACTACAGGCGTAATTAACGATTTTCGTTATCCGCTCAATAATACGTAACAGTAGGCGTAATACTATACAAAGTCTTTGACAATTTGATCGGCCACTCGCGAACGAAAATTTTCAGCTAAGACACATACTCCGAATGTTACGAGATAGGTCGTAATACAATTGCGGTTAAAATAGTACGTTTCGGGTCACTTTGTGTCTAGGGGAAATTTTGGTTCCCTCCGGCCCCGCAAAATTCAATTAAATCTTCGTCTACGGCATACTTAGGAGTCTAGTAAAAACTGCAAGTACGATTTTTGCGAACGTTTAATACGTCCTAAATAATACGTTTTTGTCCTGGCGTCTACCTATTATTGGTTTTAAAACAAAATGTTTTTCATGGCCAAGATGGCTCTAAATGTTAAAAAAACAACGTTTGATAATTTAACGAAACTATGAAGCTTTCGCTAGTCAGTGGTCCAAATTAAGTTCTATAAATATTTATAAAATTATCGATATCTCTGCTAAACAAATAACGTCAATATAAAATTATAAAAAATTCCTTATTTCTAACACTTTTTACCCGTAACTTATTTGTAGTAGGTTTGTAAGGTGGATTTCATATCCGACAAAAATGCCTTCGTTGTTTTTTTTAAGTCATATCGGGGAATGTTAACGGTTTTATAAAATTAAAAATCAAACAAACCAAAGTCTCTACATTTTGTTGGGCCATGAGATCTAAATGAAAATAATTACGCCATAACTCACCCCCCCTCCCGGAGTGTTTCCAAACAAATAGGTTAGTAAAAACGATCGCGCACGTCAATAATTATTCGAGTGTTCCGAAACTTTTCTAATATTCATAAATCTGAAGAAGTTCAAAAAAGAAAAACGATTTTATCCATTCTTTTAGATAATTACAAAAATGTTCGTTCGGTCAAGTTACGTATTATGCTAAATAAATAGAATTTTTCGTTTTCCAAATAATTTCTAAACCATTAAATTAAAGTAAACAATTACGAAAATGTAATTAAATTTACCTTAATTGTAATTCATACAACGGTTCGACGGGAGATAATAATTAAAACTATGAATCAAGAAAAAAACACTCGTTAAGTTCGTACTTTACGTAATAAATAACTGCCGTGTACTTAGTGAAGTTTCGACGCCCGAGCGAATGAGAAAATTCGACATAAACGGAACGCGGTCGAAAATGAGCATCTTATTGTTACATTTACGAAAACAACGCGCTCCAGTTGTAAAAACGAAATAACCTAATCTAACCTAATGAACCATCGCATAAAAACCACAATAACATTATAATTGGCGCGGTCATTAAATAAACACTTTTTAAAAAAATATTACGTTCTTATAACTAATTAGGGTATACGTGAACACTTTTTGTCTTTATATTATTTGGAAATTTTACATTTTAACATTACTAATAATTGGCGAAGTTTTACGCGTAAGTATTAGGTAACCACGTAAGATCTTTTGTTACAAAATATGTATAATTAGTTTCAATTGAATAATAATAATAATAATAATAATAATAATAATAATCGTATAAACTACGATTGTACTTTACATTATACATACAAGCCAAACACGTACTGATAGTATTTTAATATATTACGCCCCAATAAGTTCGATTCGATCGAATGATTAGAATTTCTTTTTTGTCAGTTTAATTTGTGTTACAACACGTATATTAGTTTACGAATATCCGACGCGAATTTTATTCCTTTAAATAAACATTAATCCTTTACTTACGCGATTCATTTGGTCATACATATTTGAATCAACAACTTTTTGATGAATTTCAAATTCATTAAATACCTTTTAACATAGATTATCATTATAGGTGGGCAAATATACAGTATACCACAGAAGAATCAACTCCGTAAAATGTGTTTACTGTTCAAAATAAAAACTATATTTGTACGACGTATTTCCTACGTTAAATTTTTTTTTCGATTAATACGCTAAAATACATCGGCGCACATTCATATTATGTCCAACACGGTTAGCTTTTAATTTTTACTAAAACAATACCCTAATTCGTAATAATCTAGTATATTTTATTAATACGAATAATTTCGTTATGAATTATGAATTATTTATAAAATTACGAAATATAGGCAAAAAATAAACAATCTATAGAAAAATTACACATTTTTATCGTTAGTTTAAAACTAGTACTAACTTAATATTCATTTACTATAGTCGCATAAAAGCCTTATGTCTTGAGCGTATTTTATATTCTTATTTCTTACATAATTACTTTCTAAAATTACATTTAATGTCGATATATTCAATTGTGCATTATATGTACTTATTAAATCGATAGAACACTATTACAATGATAAAAACTCTAAATAAAAAGCGAAAATATACCTATTTACCGAAATTAATTAACGTTTATACTTAATAGCTTGATAAAACTCAAAAATTGAAACGATCCCCTTCAATCTCCATATACACATTTTACCCAAGTTGACACGGTATATTCTAATTTTTCGATGGACGTCCAATTGCGATACCGATTGTGATAATTAATATACAACCTCATTATTACATAGGAAATTGTCGGTATTATTTTCTTCTTGCGTATCTACGTAATTTTTTTAAAATAAACAATTCAAAGCGACGATGGTTTACTCTTTAACAAGTATATATATTTGTGTGTGTGTATGACGTAATTCCATGTACATTGTACATAGTAGTATAGATTTGTGTATACGGTCGTACGGAAATAAAAGAGAAATGATTAACGAGAGGTGGAAAGGATAGATCGGAGAAAGTGGTCTGTCCACTACACAACGCGGTCATATTTTGACCATTCCTTTAAACGTGCACCGCTGCACGTAGCACCCGTATGTGTGTGTATGATATAATAAGTCGGTAATATACATGACGTATATGTGTATATATACATAATCGTCGGATATACATAATCAGGGATGGAATTTATCATATTACGTGCTCGAAAATAAAAACAATGGATAAAAATGCGACGGACGCTTGTGCGACCATGTTATAATATATTCCGATGTGTGTGTGTGTGTGTGTGTGTGTGTGTGTGTGTGTGTGTGTATGACGAATTTAAGTGTTTGTTCACCAAAGCAAAAAACGCTGTTGGAAGTGTCAATATATGCGTTTTGGACACGGAGGATTTTTTTATTTTCGTTACAGACGTTCCCATACGCCGTCAAAAAATTGATTTGGCAATTGACCACGGCCAGACAACGGGATTCAAATGGTGAACAATATTATTGAAATTCGAAATGATCCTAAATGCCGAGATACGAAAGAATCCGGTGATTTTAAGCTCTCCGAAACCCGTCGTGACGGCACAGGGTATGTCGAGTTTACCGTGTAATTATATGTCGTATACTCGGCGCGACACGGTTAGGCGACGTATCGGTATAATTTAACGGGTAAAAACAAAAGTTACCGTAACGACGTTTCGTCTATAGCGTATTACGCGGGTAACTTTACGGTGTACTAAATTTAGTTTTTATAATATTTATTTATTATCGTCGAACCACCGTTTAGTATCGTCAATACTGGATTGATTGCGCGCACGCATTTATGCAAAATACACACGCGACGCCTTACGAATTCGACAACATTTTGTTCCGATTAAGAAGGGTACGGAAACGAGGGCAAAACCGTCAGCAGCCTAGTCGCCCAATAACCACGAGTAGTTTACAATATGGTCGGAGAGCACAATAATCGTTTTCGTTAATTTTCCCCTCTTCGGTGGTATCGCACTTTTGCACATCACGCGCTAGCCGTTGCCTATGTGTACACGTAGCACCCCTTTAGTCGTCGCTCGCTCACGCGCTTACAAAAAACAAGAGTTGTTTACGAGGAAAAGTTAACGAAAAACGTTTGTATACGCGAAATATACACGCGATTCGTACGTACGAGTTTTAACAAGAAACCTCTGCGGTCCCTTCCGTGACGAACGCCCGTTATTGCTAATTCCGTAACGCCGAAACGCTTCGCGTGAGTGATCGCGCGCGCATGTATAAGTACGAACGACTCCGGACGTATGTTCATTATTCGTTGGATACATTACGAAATATGATGCCGCTGTACAGCATCCTTGAAATGTTCAAAACTCCGTGTCCAAATGACCGCAAACCGTGCAAGAATTATAAGAATTAACGCGAATTTCGATATTTTATTCGTAAAAAAGAAACAGAAATCCTCCGCATCTAGAATACATACAGCTATACGTGTACACGCATTAGTTATGCAACAAATTTCTTTTCGTCCTCATGATTTTATATTGTTGTCGTCATTTTTTCGTTCTTGCGGTTGAATTACGAAAAAAAAATTAACAAAAACGCCACGATATAGCCATAATAATACGCGTCATTTTCGGTCGTTAATATATATATATATATACGGTACGAAAATAAAGAATATTTTATTTTCGGTAGCACATCTTATTAAATATTTAAATATACCAATGTATTATTCATAATAATGACGAAATCACACGATGATAAACAAAATCGTAACGTAAAATTTGTCGTTAAAATACGCGAACGAAACTAAAATACAAGGAACTCGTAAACGAACGAACAAAAAAGTAACTGAAAACTTCCGATTAGTTTTTCACTCGTACCGACGACGATTTTCGCGCTTAATTATATACGTTATCAACTTTTCGTTCATTTTTCCGGACACTTAAAATCATTTTATAAATAATAAACGTCGCGTCATCATTCCGATAGAGTAAATATAGCGCTAATTGTTTGGAATCGATTTACGGGTGTATTTACTAGACGTAATTAAAACGTTCTTTAAACGACAAAATTATTTCAAAACATCTCCGTCGCGGATAATTCGTATACAAATTCTTCGGTATCGCTATATACGTACGTTCAAAAGTATAAATAAAACCGTACTCGATGACGAACAAACTCGTATTCGTGTCTGCGATTCATAAAACAAGCTATTATTCGGGCGCGAACCAATTGATTTACAGTACTTGTAAACAAAAACATAACGCGTCTGTGTGTGCGTATATATATATATATATATATATATATATATATTTATTTATTTATACGTTGAAACCTGTTTAAAACGAAACAGGACTGTCTGGCTCTTTAAGACTAATCAGTAGATACCAATTACACAGGCTTTCGCTTTGTAAAAGAATAAACGTGTATACGGATATTTAATATCGGGACAAACTAATGTTTACGTCACTTGTGTGTTAAATCGGACGTTAAATTTAAAAAAAAAAAAATTCGACAATAGCCGCGTATTGATTTTCGTTCCTCGCTGAAACTTACTACCAAAAAATGCCGGCACGATAGACAATATTCGTACAACGGCCGTGGGTCGGTCGACCACCGACTTGTTATAATAAACGTTACGGCGTCGAATAGGAGGAAGTCACCTACCGGTAAAATACTCGCCGACGGACGGTATGCCGGTGGAAGGATGGCACAGGACCACGGAAACGTTTCTGACCGCGTAATCAATAGCCACCGTCGCCGCGGTCGTCGTGGTCGTGCCGTTGCCAGCAGAAAAGATCGGCGACGTGGACGACAGGTTGTCGAGCGCGAAGGGATAGTCGACGGATAACAGACGTTCGGGAGGCGCGGCCGTGACAGTCGCCGCCTCCACGGATTCCCGCCGGACTATCGTGGTCAAGTCCGCGTAGTAATCCGAATCGTCCGACACGTTGAACACGACCATTGGGCCCAATGACGACGTCATAATATACGACCGTGTGTCGTCGCGGTCATATAGCGGGCTACCACTAGGCAGGTGCGCGCTTATGGACGGACGCTACGGGATTATCTGTATAAACAAACGAATCAAAAATTATACGAGTTCTTATTTTCGAAAAATCGCTTCGATTTGTGCGAATTGCGACCGCGATTACACAATTATACGATACGTCGACGGGCGGTTAACGTCGTCGTTAATGCGTATATAGATTAGGTAGTGCCTAGATCAGACGCTACGTGTATGTACTTTAAAACATTTCGTACAAGCACGCCGTTTTGTTTGTGTTCGAAATGTAAAGGAAAACGTACGAAAATTTATTCTCGCGATAAACATTGACGATAAAAATATATACAAAATAATACGCGTAATCTACGACGATTGCTTGTGATTAAAACGCATATACCAAATAAACGTATTTTTTAAAAAAGAACCACGGAGGATCGATTAAATAAATATGTACAAATTACGTTAAAACCTTTATTCGTGATAATATATGGATAACAAGAGACGATTTATTTAAAAATTTACCGAATTTATTACGAATATCAGTTAATAAAAGTGTTCACTCCGGTATAAACAACGTTTATTAAAGCCGTGCCAAATAATTGTACGTATTGTTAATGGTGAAAACAACTTAAATGTTTAGTTTGTTTTACAAACTAGGCGATAAAATTATTTTATTTACGCCTATTGAATAATTAATTAACAAACGAATAACAATATAATTACGTACGAAAGTCAAATAAATATCGTATGATGTCATATAGCAGTAGCAATTCCAACGTATTGGCTGGGTGAGTAGTAGATGTTAACATTTCGGAATATTCGATAAACGTGTTCGAAATGATGATTTATAGTGTTCTATCGATTTATTACTGTAAAGTACGATCGTTGTGTGAAAAATACAGCACACATTGAATTACCGAATGTGACTGTATTCTGTTATATTAAAAACGCTTCTATAATTAATATCGTAAAAATATCGTTCAAAATTTCGGTAAGCTAACAACCAAAATAAATTGCGAGTAATTTTCGAGAAAAAAAAATTTTAAATCGGTTTTTTTCGGTGAACTTTTGAAAGCGTTGATTGACGAAGTAACAGACAATAAGTCGTCCTTTCATAGATTTTCTCGTAAACGCGATATTACTCAATTCTAATTCGCGCGAAATATTTAATTTAGAACCGTGCCTACCGTAACACTACGTATATTATAACCTATATACGTTTTATAATTTCTTTCCAAAAAAGGTTAATTGAAAAACATCGTAACACTAATATCGACCAACGCTTTGTATTGTGATACACAATAAGGGGTCAGCGAAGAATGATAAATTATAAAGGCCATATTTAAATAAACGGTATACGTTTTATAAATGCCACTAAAAATACCGTATGATAATATACGTATCGATAAATAATAACGTATTGTTTAATATAATTAAAACGAAAACTAATATTAACGAGATAGTCCAAACTTAATTAAGATAATTAAATTTAGCGTAAAACGAAAATATCGGCTATTATATTACAATATTTTTCATATTATTTTATGTTTAATACGATACGAAAACGATAAATAAAAATAAAATACTCCTCTCTCTCTATATATAATAGAAAATTGGAAACTCGTTTAAAATGGTTTTGTTTAATAATCAAATATGGTCAATATTTGCACACGTTATACCGTGAATTATTGCATAAGCGAGAATTTAGTTTAATTTTCGGTTCAAATTCTATTACCTGATCGTTATAAATAACGAAAAATAATCGATAACTATTAAAATTGTGGAACGACGTTACAAATTACGAACGAGTTATTTACGTTTAGCGATTGCATTTTACTACGTTAATAAGTTTATAGAGAATTCAAACTTGTACGAGTGTACGATTATTATTCGCGTATATTATTATATTATTTATTTTAAACCTTAGGTTCGCCGAAAATAAATTCCGCGATTCTTTCGTGGATGTAAATATATACAAAGTATCGTACGGTCGGATACTCCGCGTCGAACAAATTAAACGTGTAGACGTCCTAAATGGCGTTGGTACGACAAACCGGATAGGACGAACGCGTATAATATAAACGTAACGTACGTAAACACGATCGCGTTATCCAACGGGAATGGCGACGGCTAGCGGCGATCATATCCTTTTATGAATCTAAAATAATTTAAACACCCGCCGCTCTATTCGTGTAGATATATACCTAACCGGATGGCGCGTATTTTTTGGTTCGTTCGAATTTCACGTATATAATTCGGGACGAAATACGGAAAACGCGTTAAATTACTAACACTCTCGAGTTTATTAATAATCGTTCGTAATCGAAGAAAAATATTTCCCGAAATCGCCGGAATACCGACGTATTCGTGTAACGTATAATATTACGATCGTCATCGGGTTAACAACGCCCTATATGAAATGACGCTACAATCGGTTTATTAATAATAACGGCGCCTTAACTGGGCGCTGGCTAATAGACAAAAAGTGCAACGCGAATGTAACGAATAGTTTAATTGAAACACGTTTGTGTTTTTACGCGTTTTATCGCGATAAAGTTAAAGACCTAAGTTCGTCGGACGAACGCGTACAGACTAAATTTATATATATTCGAACGATTGCGTGCACTCATTAATCGAAACTACGAGATAAAACAACAAACAACGTCAAGACGGCGACCATTAAATTTGTTATTCGGTCGGCGTTATTATTTTCGAGAATAAAACTGGCGAAAACGAAAGAGAATCGATTTTTTCCCCGCCTAAAATTTGACACGGAATAAACTTGGCTCGTACTTATTTTTGCCCTCGATTTGTTACGGCAATCCAATCATCTCGAGCAACAAGTGGCACGAAAATTTAACAATAACGAACGTAAAAAAAAAGTTCGTAAATAAAAAATAGTTTTTTTAAAAAGCTAAGTCTATATATATATATATATATATTTATATAATTCCGCATTTATTAGACGATTATCTGATTTTTTTTTGTATCGTTGCTTCGCGTGTGCCTTCTCTATTCGTCGTTATTCACTTGCGCTACGAGTTACGAAACGGCACCACCGTGACTAGTGGTGAAATAACGTGTCGAATTTGCATCACGGCTATCGTGTATTATTTTTTCTTTTAACGTCGACGGTAATACGTTTTCTTTTTTTTAATATTATTATCGTAAAAATTTAATATCGAAGAAATGTTTAGGTTAATATTTTACGTATCGAATATCTTAATAAATACCCTATTATATGTAACCGTTGGAAAAAGGACGTTCGATCTAATACTAAAACCAATTAGACTATTCGCGATTCCGAAAAATGACAAACACTCGTCTATGTCGATCATTCTGCAATAACGCTTTAAAAGTAACTATGACGGTTGATTTTGAAACGTATATGGTGGATGTATACGCAAATACGATTCTTCGAAACCGGCAAAACCTAACCGCATTAACCGAAGATAGTTTAACGGCGCGTGTTAAACCTAACCACGGCGATGTATTTATCTAAACATATATATACTGTACAAATCGTTTATAACGTCACCGATTATAACGAACAATCGGTTATTACGTACTAAATCTACGGAACAGTGTATTGTATAGGAAAAATTGCATACGTATAATGCTTTTAACGTACAACTGCTCATAACGTACAAATCGATTATTAGGAACATATTACAACATCCCTAGTGGCCTTCCCTATCGGCTATAATGAACATGGTGTGGAAAAGTCCTAGTACCGTTGGAATACCAGCGCCATGAACTTTGCTAAAAACAATATACAAACTATACGATAATGTAATATTTGATAATAAATTATCTTAAAAAATACGTTTTTGTAACCACGACCATTGTACTATTTCTACATTACACTCATTCTTTAAACGAACCTGTCACCGAGTAGTAGTTGTGCTCTTTAGCGGTATTGTCGCGCAATTCTAAAACACTCCGTATAACGTAGAAAACCCATTGCATACGCAACGAAACACAAACTTTTTACAAATTTTATCGCCTTCCTTTTACTATTACTTCTACTAAATAAATACGTTTTGAAAGTTCGTATTTTGTAGTTAGTATTTCCTCTAAATCTGGTTCATTTATTTGTTAATTCCACGCTCGGTATAAAGAATGTTCGACAGGTACATTGGTTATAATGTTCAGATATGACGGACTATTCACTATAAGCGACATATCGGTTACAATGAATACCGCTTTTAACGTACAGAACTTGACAATTCCTTTAAGTTCGTTATAAACGATTTATACCATATATATATATATATATAAAAGAGCGGAATATAATTTCGTCTTATAGAAGCGTGTGAAAATGTTTAGGAACTATCGAAAAATATAAAAACACAGACTCTACAACGTAAGATTTCTGAAAACGTGCGATGTAACTTATTATCAAGTGTCAACACGATATCATATATATCCTATTCTGTTTATTTTCTATTCTAAGTCTATTTTCTACCTTGAAAATAAAACGAAGGATTTTAACAAAAACTATTTATATTTGTAGGGGACGATTTAGAACCGTGCTTCGAAATTGGATAAAAAAGGATTTTTAATTAAAAAAATTCGATTAGACATAAGTCGTATTTTTTTATTTTTATAGAGCTATGTACAAGGATACGTTGTAGCTTGATAATTAAACTAATATTTCTATGGGCTGAATACGCTGTATGAATTTAAAAAGAAAAAAAACCAAGAACTTAAAACTGAAAGACTCGCTAGAAGAGAAAAGGAGAATTAAATAGCGAAATCGGAAGACGTAAATAAAAGGATAAGATTAAGTATAACGAATGGACGAATTTATACGGAGAGCTATTGATATTATCGTTTACCAATAAGCCGTATTAATCGCCGCGAAATTATATTATAATTATGAAAACTACTCGTCGAAGTTGAATTTCGTAAATTCGTCGAAACAATTGTATTTCGTTTTACTTCGTCCGAACGCGTTCGTATCTCGTTCAAATAATAATCGCGATTTCCAAAAACGTAAATTGACTTACCGCGTGTTCGCCACTAATGTGAGCGTGTGACACGATACACTTCCTCGACTAGCGTTCGATCTTTGTGCACAGTTACTAACGCGGTGTAAAAATACTTCGTATTCTACGCGGGTAAATATTATCGGAACTCGGTACCAAGTACGAATTCTAACGACTTAACGTCAAGTCCCGGGCAAAATACATTCTCGGTTATCCGTGAAACGCGAGTACACTACCGTCGTAAAACAATGGAATTTATACAGATTTTCCGCGATCACCGTTCCGAGAGCCGTGCTCAACGCGCGCCAACCGTTTCGGGGCGAGTGCCGTGTCACCACTGCGGCAACGAGCGCCGCGCGCACGTGCGTATTATTATTATTTAGCGGTACGCCGTAGCGGCGTCGTCGGCACCGCGTCCTGCCAATCCACTTCCGTTCCCTTCGTAATCGGCGAATAGAAAGCGAACTCACGATTAACAAACGCCTCGCCGCGGTGGGATGAACGTTTAACCGTCGTCACGTCGATGATGATGATAATATCTCGTACGAATCGGGCAACGATCTTAACGGGAAACAGTGGCGGCGATCGCGACGACAACGGTGACGACCGTCGGTCGGCGTAAATAACGTCCCGCGTGTAAAGGGACGACACGTAGAAACTTACGATGGCTCCCTACCGGTTTCTCCGTAGATTATCGGGCGGATCGAAATTAATTCGGGTAGTTCTACAAATACGTTTTTGTCTCGTTCCGAAGCGGCGTCGAGGATAACGAAAGCCAATAAACGCGTTTACGAACGTCCATCTCCCCGAAATGTTTCCGGCGGACGTAAAATACAAATTTTACGTATACGACGTACCTGTTTACTGCGTAACACTTGTATAGCGTATTCATACTTTCATCGGTTCCACACACGCGCCGCGCGCTCGTTTCAATTCGTGTTACGTGTTTTGTGCCACATCGACGACCGGACGTGTACTTCGCTTACATAAATATCGGAGAGCTCCCTATCACAGTGGGATATTACGGATGTACACGTTCGATCGTAAACGCCGCGGCGAAAAAATTACGTATCTACGCGGCCATCAACCGCGGATGATTCGTGTTCGACGAGTGTTTTTTTTTCTTTTCGTATAAAACGTCGGGTCGGATATTTTTCGTCGAACGTCCGTCGTCCGGGTACGCCAGACCGTCACAAAGGAACTCTCGCGTTCGTACCGCGACAAACCGTTGAAATCGAAACACCGAATCGATCGGGCGAAAATAATTGAACATCACGCGGATAGCGATAAAACGCGTTCGCGTGAACAGTCACGATAAATGATCGCGTTATGAAATCACGGGAGAGTCTAAACGACGAAATTACAGGTGCACTTAAAACGCTCCTTTTAATTTTCGCCCGTATTATCGTGTTAGGATTAAATTAGACGGTCAAAAGCGACGTTTTTAGAGGCCGGGTAAATGCCTCATTGTGACGCGTATTCTCCGGATAAAATAGCTCTACGCCGCGACAAAACAAAATGTTTGTGTCAGACGTATTAAAGTAAACGCATTTTTTAACGTTGTAATCAACAAAAATGGTAAACGCGTTAGGTATTAAAATTCGTCGTACACCCGATAAAAGTACACCGGTTCTAGAAAATGGACGTATAATCGTCGCAAACGGTTCTTCGCCCTATACTGCAATGGGACGTGTTAATTAAAAGTACTATTTTTCTTTGATTACACAATTTACCGTTTCGGACAATTTATCGAAATTATTATTTACTTTTGAACTATTATCACGTTAGAATATACGTTTATCCACATTCCATAATTGATTCTAATTAACGTACTCGCCTATTTCCACTACTATTTATCAACGAATATGCATTTATAATCTAAAAGTATTCGGTACATAAATGATTATAACCTTTAATAGACTACAAAACGATAACGTTTTATAAATAACAATAAAACGAATACGCCGACAATTGCCGATTAAACAACTCATTTATACAATCCAAAATAATAAGCCCTTAAACTTATTTCGTAATTTTAAAACAGAATATAATTATTCTCTATTAACTAACAATTCTCGGAACGCGTAACTCGAAATATAATATTATATATAAATGGCGAATTAAAAATAATTATCGCGTACTGTTTATCGATTGTGATTCAACTGACGTGATATTTTATTAAACCATTATAAAAAAATAAACGTTAATAAATATCCTCTTAGTATATTATACAAATGACGCTACAGTTTAAGAATTATTCGAGAACAAAATTCGACAATAAAATTAAAAAATACGCCAAATACAAAACTAAATAAAAATCAATTACAGATTAACCTAACGCGTCTATTATCTCGGTATACAAATATATATAATAAATAAATATATATATTATATGTTCATATGTGAACTAAAAATATATTATTGTAGAAAAGATCAACGTACATATTCTTAGATTGAATGAATGTATTTGTATATACTACGCCAAAAGTAATATTTGATCTACAGAATTGGAAGACTTTTACAAGTATATATATATATACACTTAAAACAAATCATTTTCTTATAAACTTTATTTAATTAGACACTGCGTGAGTTACACGTGGGAAGTATTGTTCCGGTAGCGTGAGTCTGTGTTTCCGGTTCTTAACCAATATGACGGTCGGGTAAGCTTTCTCCACGAGCACACATACATATTATCGCGTAATCGTTTGGATACGTCAAATTTTATTTTTCGAGTTTCCTAATTTACTTATTATTTTCGAGACATTTCGTATTTATTATTATGACGCTGATCAGTGGCGTTCTTAGACCTGAATTTGTGGGTGGGTTAATTTTTAAATAAATAAATCGGATAACCCTAACGAAACAAAACACGTTATAAATTTAATAAATTATTCATTTTTAACGAACATGTTATATTATAACGTGTATTGAAGTTTAAATATATTTTAGTTTTTCGTTATTATCGACCGAAAATATACGTCTCATAAAAAATTTATTTTTCCTAAAAATTTTCGAGGGGGGTTCATCTCCAAAAACACTCTCCGTTAGTACGCCATTGCCGCTGATGAAGTCGAGGAAAATTTTCATAAAAATGTTTACGTTATAATTTACAAGTAAAACAATACAACTATGAATGCAACGAATTGTAGTATGAAACTTAAAGTTCTGTAAGCTTATAGATAAATGAATTGTTCGAGCAAATGCCGTTATATTGTCGAGACATCGAGACGCGTAACAAAATATTATACCTATCGAATCCATGGCCTATGAATCCATTTTGTCACAAGGCACATTTACATAAGACGACGTGAATTCGTCATTTATAAATATTTTAAATAATATTTTATATTTTATAAATAATTTTACATTTTATTATTTATCATTTTGTATAATCTCAAGTAAAATTAATTTTTACAATATTATAAATTCGTTTTAAAAATATTAGACTAGCCTGATAGTTATAGTAGTAAATTATATATAATAATATAGCAATACGCTAATCATCTACACGCGGTACAATAATTTACAATTTAAAGAAAACAAAAATGTTTTTATAACGCTTTAATTAAAATATTTTAATATTTAATATTAACAAATGTGTAAGATCAGGATTTATCGGCTTTATGGTGTTAAAGCAATTTAAAAATAAAACGACCCCTACTCATAGTTGCGAACGTTTTAGATAATTGTACACGATCGAATAATATATATATACATAAATCGTTAACCGTCGATTCCAATGTTCGGGTGTATTTTTCATATCAGACTAAAAAAATGGGAATAGCGATAGCGTAATTGTCGATCGAAATGTTTTAGTTAGTTAAAAAATTGAAAACGTCCATATATCCGACGAACTAGAAAAATGTCAACTCTTCTTGTAAAATGCATAAAATACTACAGGACAATTGTAATGAAAAATCAACGACACCGAGTTCTATAAAAAGTAGTAAATTAAAAATAATAAGTTGCAAGTAAAGCTAATATTCCGTACTACTAGATAAACAGGAAACTAATATGTACAATTTGAAATAAATTATTACTTGTTTTATAAAATATTAATACTCATTCGTTGTGTTACTAATACACTTCTGTTAAACACGTAAATGACCTATATAAGATACTTAATTACACTAAATATGTATTTCTAATAAAACGAAAAAAAAGGTCAAATATTTATGTACACTTATTATTTTAATACTACGTAGTTGTAATATAAACAATTTTCATCGATATTTTCCAGGATTAGGGAAAATTATTATTATAAAATTGCCCGAGCACAATTATTCGTTATTTGTTAGTCGCTTATGTTCAATAAGTTTACACGAAATAAATTCGATGATACTACAATAGATGCCCTAGTTGATCTATACATGTAGATTTTTCGACTTTATGACGCGTACGAAGCGGATTCGTTTAAAAAGAAAATACGAGAAACGACCGTATTAGGACAATAACTGTTTTTGATTGATTAAAATGCCAACAAAATAAAAATTAAACTTTAGACAGGCAATCACTAAGTAAGCGATAGTATCGATAGCCGACAGTTATCACAACGATAAGGTCGTGGAGGTCGTTTAAGAATATTGTTGTGAATTAACGTATTGTTGATTACAGTTGAAAGGTTTCGCCGGTGTTCGAATTAATCTCGTAAGTTCTGTCCACTCGTGATGGTAAACACTGCCGACGTTTTCGTAAACATAAACATACTTGTAGTCACACTTGTCAAAAATAAATAATTATTACGGTTTACCCTAAACGTGTGTCATTAGCTTAATCAATCACACCTGTTTTCACGTTAATATTGTGCCGTGAAAATAACTCGTCGAATGTTCGGTTCGGATATAGTGAGCGATATGAAGTGCTTGGTTAAACAGTTAATTTTCTTGTTAACATTATTAAAATGTTCTCAAGCGGCGGAACTGAATATTGGTAAGTATTGTTTGTCGAATACGAATTTGTTGAAGTAAATAAAAAAAAATAATCGAAAATGATCGATAAATAATCGCGAGGATATTTGTCGTACGATATTGTTTTGATTTATTACCAACATGTTCTAATTTATTTAAAAATTTATAGCGATAATCGGTGGTGGCATTGGGGGAACATCTTGTGCTTATTTTCTAAAAAGAATATTTAAAGATTCAGTCAAGATAGACGTATATGAGGGTAACAAGATTGGTGGAAGATTATCTACAGCAATTATGAATGATGGACAAGAATACGAGATTGGTGGATCAATCATACACGAGAGAAACAAGTATATGTCCGAGTTTGTAAGTAATTTCGGTAAGTAATTTGATGTATCTAATATTAGATGCTTGAATTACATCATATTTTGACCAGTACATATTTTTTTTAAGGATTACGAAAACGTGTGCCAGTGTTTAATAATGAACGTCTTGGTCTATACAACGGAAAATATTTCGATTTTATCGAAAATGACTATACCATTATTAATTCAATAAATATTTTGTGGCGATATGGTTACAGTATTAGACGTTTACAAAATTTTATCGATAATATGCTAGACAAGTTTGACAGGTTAGAAACTTAATAATAATACTATTTTAGGAAAAATTTAGTAGTACTTAAATTAAACGTGTATCTTTGTTTTAGAATTTATGAACTACAGTCTAATGGTCAAAGTTTTGATACCACATATGACTTGCTAGCAGCAATGGATCCTTCGTTTGTCAATTTTCTTAACATTTCAGTGAAAGACGCATACATGAAACATGAACAATTTTCAGAATCTATTATAAATGAGCTGGTAGAAGCTTCTCTTAGAGTTAATTATGGACAAAATATCAATGTTCATGAATTTGTTGGTAAGAAATTAATGGTCTATAGATTATATAATTAAGTTTATTTACAATTTTTATATCTAAGCTATTTGTATATAAATAATTTGATATTTTAAACAATATTATTAAATTATAAATATTCGTTTAAGAGGATATTATAAAAAATGTTTTGGAGTATTATATGAATTAAATACATGTAATATATATATATATATATATATATCTTCTATTGATTTTTGTTTTTAGATACAGCTTAATTATAAAAAAATACTAAAAATAACAATGTATTTTTTCAGAATTATTTGTTCGATTAATTTCATTTTTAATTTCCTTTGACAGTAAAATGTATTTATATTTATTTTCATTAATAAATTAAAACTACCCCAACAGACTGTTTCTTAGATCTTAAAGCTAATAAATATATAATACATACATTTGAAATTGTTTTAGGATCAGTTTCTATGGCGGGAATGTGTGGATCATTATGGTCTGTAAAAGGAGGTAATCAAAAAGTTGCTGAAAAACTTCTTAAAATGTCCAACGCACAATTAGTAAGCGAATATGTTACGCAAATAATTAAAAATGATGAGTCGTATACATTGTTGACAAAGACTAGAAAAAAAAACACTTACGATTATGTAGTTTTTGCTGCACCTTTAGCTGAAAATCAGAGAGTACCCATAATTTTTTCTAACATGCCATTTGAGTTAAATAAAGTTGGGAAATATCACCAAACAGTAAGTACATTGATTGTTGGCAAAATTAAGAGATCAATATTTTCCCCTCTTTTCAATGATCATTCACCGATTTTAGTAATATCAAACAATGATAATGCCTTTTTTAATTCAATCAGTAACGTTGAAGGAGTCAATGAAACTGCCAGTTTGAATGTTTGGAAAATATTTTCTCAACGACCGCTATATAATCATCAAATAGATGAATTATTTGAAAGCACTAGTGATGTTAAAGTTATGGATTGGTTGGCATATCCTCATTATCAAGTTCCAACAGAATCACAAAGTTTCCACATTGCAAATAGACTTTATCATATTAATGCTATAGAATGGGCCGCAAGTGCTATGGAAATGAGTTGTATTGGTGCGAAAAATATAGCACTCTTAATTAAGAAACACTTTGACAATAAAGAACAAAATAGAAACAAATGGTTTCGAGAGGAATTGTAGTGAATAGACAAATATAATATGTCAACAACAAATATTATGTAATGTATTTAAATAAAACAAACGTTAAATGTAAAATGTACAAAAGACTTCAATCAAAGAAATCTGAAATTAAATACTAATAGTGGTATTTCAATGTACAATTTATATATATATATATATGCATGTGTGTGTGTGTGTGTTAAAAGATAAGATCTACCGCTGTTGAAATGTACCAAATCCAAGACCCAGTCCTCGATGTGTATGTGTTGCCATACGGGCAACTTCATATTGGCTCTCCATTGAGTTAAACATTTCTTCTTGTTTTTTTATAATATCTTTTGATTGCCCTTGCTGACCTGTTTGATTATCAATATCTATAAAATATTAATAATTAGTAATTAATACAAATATGTACAATATTTTTTAAATACATAGTTTGTAATAAAATATTTTACCTGTATCATTATCTTTGATGCCCATTAGTCTTTTAAACTTGGCAGTAACTTTGCCATCTTGATCTCCAAATTTTGTAGATTGCCAGATTGTTGCAGTCTTGTTTGCAGTTGTTACAATCGGTTTAGTTTCAACCTTCTGAATAACATTATTTTGTTTATTTCCCCATAATAGTTTTCGTTTTTGTATCTGTTCAGCATATTTATTTGGATTTACAGCCACTGGGTTGTAATAAGATGGTAATTCTATTCCTGTTTGAACTTTCACTTTTTCTACTTGTGCCTCCATAGATTTCTGTAGTATTTGTTGAGGGGTAACTTGTGTAATTGGTGGTAATGTAACAGTTCCAATTGATGGGACTTTTAATTCAATTCCCAATTTATCCAAAACTAAACATTAATTAACAGTAATTAATAATAAATCTTATTATATAATACAAATTAAACAATTACTTTGGCGTTTATTATTGGCTTTCTTTTCTATGAAATAATTATGCAACGTAAATTTTTCTTTACTATTAGACCGACTACTCTTTTTTTGACTCTTTACGTCATGTTTGGAATAAGGACTTGACTTTTTACTGCTATCATTCCTACATTAAAAGCAAACAATATTATATTTACTAAAAGAAAATAATGTATATTATATTATACCTTTCGCTTCGGCTACGTGATCGACGTGAACGCTTTTTGCTTCGGCTATGACTAGATTTTCGAGAATGTTTTTTACCACGACTACGACTTCGTGATTGACGTGAACGCTTTTTATTATGACGATCTTTGGATTTATGTCTGAAATTATACATCATAATAAATAAATGTATATGTTATAATAAAAACAAAATTAATTATATACTTTTTATGACGTTTATGACTCTTTGTTTTTTCTTCATCAGAACTACTTGTTTTTATATCACTATGGCTTTCATATTTTCTGGTGCGATGTGATCGTGGAGACCGTGACATAGAAGATGATACTGTACTAGAAGGTGAAGTTCGATCTTTATGTTGGGGTGATTTGGTTGGACTATGATTTGATTCTTGCTGAAAATATAGAACTAAATTATTACATAAATAATACATTTTTAACAAAATTAAATAGATTTGTTATGTTTTAATATGTAAATATAATGATAAATTATTATCAAATATGTTTTGATAATTAAAATTATGACTATAAACAAATATATATTTAAAATATACATTGTTCAGAGTCAATATCAAATAAAATTAAAAATATGCTCAACATAGGTCTTTAAAATTAATAATTATTACCTAATGATGAATGATAAAATAAAAAATATACCTTCTTTAAGACCACAGCTCACAGAGAATGACATCTAGCGGGAAAGGGTTTACCTGATTTTTTTTCGTTATTACTCACCAATGACAATGTACAGAATTGATAATCAGCCGCAATCAAATTTCCTCTTCAAGCGGCGCAAAGAATCAGTGGCAAGAGACTCCCACAGTCGATCGACTACTCGTGGACTATTTTATATATAATTTCAGAACAATGTCGTGTTAATATTGGTTTTAACCGGAATTTACTTTTTTAGAATTGCATTAGGTATATTAGCTTACTTTTTTTTTTTTTTTTTTTTTAATAGCCTACTTCAAAATGTGTTTTACCCACCTTCAGTCTTGGTCATATGAATTTAACCAGGACGACTTGTGTAATCATACTGAATGGCTGGTTTCTTTAATAAAATCTTCAGAATGAAAACAAAAATATCATTATGAAGGTTTAATGGAACTAAAATTTACGAAATTAAGATATGTATTAAACATCTTCTAATGTTTTGGTTTCTTTAAACAAATAACGCTGTTCAACAATATTGTGTAAATATAAAAAAAAATATTTCGTTTAATTATTAAATATTTTTAATATAAAATTATTTTTTATTTTTATGTAGCTGTCTGATACACACAACAATTAACAATATGGATAATATATAACTTGCATTCTGTTCCAATTGTTAAGTAATAAGATAAACATTTTATTAAAAGAAATAAAATGAAATTGTATACTTTTAAAATGTAATAAAAAACATTAGAATATAGTTGTAGGTACCTATATATGATAATGAATATACCTTGGAAGTTTTATGGGTAAAACTACATAAATTATTAAAATAGTTTATACTTTACGCTATTTATATTAACCAAATAAAAATATTAAATACATATTATTATAATAAAAGGCATTAAATAACATTAACGACTAATATAATTTAAACTTTTAAAGTTTACTTGGATATAACTGATTGAAATGGTAAGTCATATATACTTAACATCTAAAAAAAAATATTCTTTATGGTGATATTAGGTAAATAATGATAATTTATTCATTAAAATTGTACAAATTTGTCTACCTAATGTCCTTAAAAAATAGTTTAAAAAACCTTAACTA
This sequence comes from Geopemphigus sp. TES_GeoC_2020, assembly GCA_025469175.1. Classification (NCBI taxonomy): domain Eukaryota; kingdom Metazoa; phylum Arthropoda; class Insecta; order Hemiptera; family Aphididae; genus Geopemphigus; species Geopemphigus sp. TES_GeoC_2020. Next base: position 60,547 of record JAIPRN010000209.1, read on the forward strand.
AAATAGACCGAAAAAATAGATGAATGTCATACTATCCATACCTCACTCAAATCCATAGTGACTTGTTCATAATTTGCATCAGCTTCCATTCCATTAGATCTGGTAAATTTACTCTAAAAATATTTAATATAACGTTTGAAATAAAATTGTTCGAGTAAACGTGAATAATTATTCCAAGTAGTTGAATAATATAATTTATTGATTGTTGCCATTTTATTAGAAAATTATTAGGAGTTCAAATAAGTGGTTCATAAATCCAGTTACATTTAATCAGCTGGTGTTATGATAACATTACTATGTACACGTAAGAATTAGTCGTTTACATCGCAATTAAACGTGTACCATTTGGACAATTGAGTAAAAAAAAAAAACAACTACTAACTGCATATTGTATAAAACACATTTGTGTGACCCAGAATATATGACAGCGCGTAAATAAGTAGTGGAAATTAAAAATAAAAACGCGAAACGAACTTACGGCGATTTCTCTTTTGGGACTTGAACTATTGTCGTCACTGGCGTAATTACATAAACTTTCCATGTTATTTGTGTTTTGACGTATTCGTTTCGGAGGTCGACGACAACAAGACGGGCACACAACTTATCGTATGTGAAATAAATAAAACAAACAACAAACGTTTTAAGCGTAACTTATTGAACGGTTTTTAAAACCATCGCGTTGATGCGTATCATCAACGAAAATAAACTCCACCGTTCGTCGCGTTAAAGTTATAATACGACCGAAAAAACTTCACTGAAACAACATAAGGCGTACGTAAAATAATGACCCGCCAAAGAAAAACTCAAACGACACTTTTTACGTTCAACTCGATGTTCATTAGTAAACAAAATTTAATATTTAACAACGCGATGCGAATAATTTTTGTAACAACTTTGAGTCAAGTCCGACAATGACACAATAAATCTGGCCAAATCGACAAAAATGGCGTCGTCCTCGGCCCAAGAATAAACCACGCCTACGGACCAGCGGTCGATAACATATGTTTTTCCTACGACTGCCTACAATATCTGTACACGATTCCACTTTATTGTGAGTCACCATACACACACCACAGACGTTGTATATACCTGTGACCGATACCGTCTTCAGATCTACAACTGTCGTCATATCACAGAATAGATTAAACCAGAATGAACACTGATAATAAATTACATGGGAATACGGTAATTTGAACTAAAGCACCATCAGTGTCAACACAAAATTAAGGAGGAAAATTTTTTGCATAATCTTTTGTACCGTATCCAACTTTTATATTAACCGTTGATTTAAATTTTATAAGTATTACTTAGACTATAGTCGTGGACACGAAAAATGAGCGTTAACCACCGTTGTAGCCATTGATTCTCAACATTATACTGTCGTACTACTGTTACCTGTTATATTCACGGGCACAATTTTTTTTTGCTGCTCTGTCATTTGTACATTGTGCTGTAGCGAACATATATTTTGAGCGTGACGCATTTTTATCAATTTTTTATTTTTTTTTTTAGCGTTTAATCGTTGATATACTGTTTTTTTCATATAAAATGTTCCGTTTTTAATTTGATGATTTGATAACTACTTTAAAAAAACTGCCGTTTGGTGCACGACGAGCAGCGATCATTTTTCTTGCCCGCAACTATAATAATAGTTTTTTCACTAGATCCTAATGAAGAAACAATTTTAAAATGTATACCGAAATATTACTTATAGTTACTTGCCATACGCAATAAAACCTAATTACTAGTACGTTGAGCTGAAAAACTGAAATAAGTAAATTGATATTAAATTTTCAATTAATGAAATATCGTGTCGTGCACTCCAATATTTGTACTATTAATAATTAGTATATTATGAAAAATCCTAATATATTATGCATACAACTGTGTACACACTATGTATGATTACTACGGGATTTGTATGATGACGTCAGTCGACAAGGGATGAAACGGTGGTTTTGAATGTAAACCTCATTCCATGAACCTTATATACAATGACCCAAGTATATTGATTATAGTTTAGACGAACTTTGTACAATTGAACATAACCTATAGCGGTATATCGGAAAATAATAGAATTTTCAGCCGTACTACGGTATCAATGTAGTAAAACTAGAGAAAATTATTGTTGAAGTTGGTGAATTGTTCACACTGGTCACAAAAGTTCGGTTGCGGTTGATATTAGATATTATTTAGAACCACTGAATAATCACACACGTGCGATTATTAAACGATAACAATAACCTAAAACGACCAAAACAACAATATTATTTCAGATTAAATATGTTTGGATCGTGCAATTTTTTTTGGGTTTGATTACTGAGTGTTTATGAAAACGTTGTAAATTTTAAATTTTAATAATGACCGCAGATACGAGCACGGCTGAATCGGTAAAAGAAAAGGTTTCGTATTCTACGAGAATCAAATTTTTAAACGAAATTGCAAAACCATTGGCGAATAAGGCGCTTACAAAAAAAATTTATAAACTTGTTAAGAAAGGTAAATCGTTTCCAATAAAATTCTAAAATTCCTAAAAAATTAATGTCTTAATAGAACAAGTAATTTTACAAAAATTTTTTACTTGAAACCCTTAAGTAATATAATAATAAAAGTGTGCTTGACATTTGTATTATATTTTATTGATTACTAAAATAAAATTAATTATTACTTAAGGCGGCTACAGACTGATTTGTTCGGGCGGGCGATCAGATAAAATAGCCACCTGACAGGATTAAAGTCAGACGACACCTACACACAGCCTAATATTGCAGCTGATTGGATCAGTTTATCCTGTCAGCTCGACCAAATCATATAGTCTGTAGCCTTTTTACTTTTTATAGGAATTCATGTATTGTATTTGATAAGTTTTCATATGCTTTAATCTAATATATAAATTGAAAGGTATTTTTGATTAACTATTAAGAGTATTGTAAATCATAATTGTAATTTTATGTTAAAAACAATTCATATAAAATATTTTAGCATTTTTTCAATGTTATAAATAGTTAATTTATAAAGCGAAAGTTCTATTTTGTAATGGCTGGTAGATTCTTATCTATATTTATATTATTTGATTATAATATATAACAAAGTTGAAGCTGTGAAATAATACCATACCTTATTTAATAAAATAAGTGAATGGAGGTCTAATTAATAACATAAGTTATCTTAATATTAAGCATAAATATATCAACCTATATGTGTTTGGTACAATCTTTGTAAAAATGAAATAATATTTATTTTTATTATAGCGCATAAAGAAAAGAATCATTTAAGAGTGGGTTTAAAAGAAGTGCAAAGAAGAATTCGAAGGGGTGAAACAGGCCTAGTAATTTTTGCTGGTGATATAACACCAATTGACATTATGAGCCATATGCCAGGTGTGTGTGAAACAAAAAATCTTCCATACTGTTATGTGCCTTCACGCGAAGACTTGGGTTCAGCGATGGGTGTTAAACGTTCTTCAGTCATGGTACTTATTATAAAAAGCGAAAGCTATGAAGATTTATATGATGAATGTTATAGTGAGATCAAGACATTGTCATTTGACTAATGATCTACTGAAATTAAAACATTGCCTCTTTTTTTAAATAAAAATGTTATAATTAAACAAAATATAATAAGTCACGTTTATTATCGTAATTATTAAAAAATAACGTTATATTTATACCCATATAAAATATATACATAAATATATCAATTATACGTCTGACTGTCTAATGAAAAGTATATAAGAGTATGATAAATGTACACATAACAACTACTCCACCAATTATTAAGGAGTCACGTTTTTTACGCATGTTAATTTTCTGTACAAGGGTATTTAGAGCAGGAAATCTGCTTGACAAATCGTGTAATCTTGATTGTAGACGTTTGAAATGATGGCGTTGTGATACTAAATGTTCTCTGGTTTCCATTGCAATTGCTATTTGATCGGATACTAAACGGTCTGAATTACGTACATGTTCGTGTTCTTTGACATATAGATCCATACGTCTATTTTTTGTCCCAGAATTTTTATAACCGCTTAAAAAAAAAAAAAAATGCAATAATTAAATAATAAGGTTAAACTGATATAAAATATACTATTTACTCTATATCTTGCCGAACACTGTGTAACAAGTCTTCTCTTTCTCTTCGGGCCCTAACATTGGATTGTATTTTTCGAAACTCTTTAGTATAATCCTGCAAGATGTCTCTATGACGTTGAACAGTATGCACATTTTGTGAAACTGTAGATTGTTCTCCATTGGAATTCCATTCTCCCATTTTTTCATTAATTGTATTTAGCTGAAAATCCATTTCCAAATAAATGTATACATGTGTATATGAGTAATTTTACCTTGGACAAAAGTTCTTCAATTTCAGAAGTTGCTGTTTCAAATCTATTGTCTGATAATAACAATTGTGATTCATCATCGCTATATATCATCGGATTATTAGTACTTATTCTGCTCAATGCCACCAACATTGAATCAATTTCTGTTTCTAGTCTTCTCGCCTGTTTCCTTAAATCTACAAAAATAATTTTAATACTACCATTTCATATGTATTATGGTTAAAAAGATAGGCAAAGGTATGATTCAACAATCCAAAGTTATCTTCATTCATCCAAATTTTGTATCGTATGCTAAAACCTTACAAAATTTATAAAAATACTTTCTCGAAACCACGGATATGGCTATTTTCACATTATTTGTATATTTGATGGTAAACCATCATTGAACATCCTACCAATATACCTAAATACGTAAAATAGTTCATTTTTCTTCCAGATATGGTTGATTTAATATTTTCAACTTATCAGTTATGACGCTTTTCTTTATTGTATTCAAATAGTTTATTATATATTGAGTCAATTGAATATGATCAATAAACATTAGTTGTCTATACCCACCTATCAATATCAAATATGTAAACAATTCCGTTTAAATGAGTATTTTGGGTGTACTATCATCGAAGAGAACTGAGAACTTCCACAATATACAGGGAAAAAAATATATATTATAATTTCGACAGTTGTCGTCAGTAACATCCATACCTTCCCAAGACGCCATATTTCCACGGTTGTCCGTGGCGGAAAACGAATTCCGAATGCGTTTCACTGTTCACACCGAACCGGAGAAATTTTTACAACGCGCGTACGGTATGTAAGGACACACGCAATTCAAGACGAACAAAATAAATTAATATTTGTTGATTTAGTGATAAGTTTTCCTTCATCTCATGGCCACGAAATGTCGTTGCGTTGATAACGAATTTTGTGTATCTTAACTAAGGTGTGATAACAGTACTATTTATTGGGCTACAAGATAAACTTAGTTACGTACAGGTAAAGATGTTGAGAATTTTTTCTCCTCGTTTATAAACATTTATTTTATACACAAACGTGTATGATTATTTTATCCAATTTTTATTTCAGTATTATTTTACCCTTATACCACTAAAAGTAAATTTTAAGAATGAAATTTAAAATTTTGGGTATTATAATTTACTACTTATTACTCGTCATTGTAATAAATAAAAACTAGATATACATATTTCGAAAAATAAATATACTATTCAGTTTAATTATAACGCAAATTGTTAAAAAATTTAATAATAATACGGTCTTCTAAGGATATTGTTTTATAAGAGAGTATAATTGAAACATATTTAATTTAGATCTTAATATAAGTTTTTCTATAATGAATGAATATTCATATATACTTAATAATTCATTAAAAAAAAAAACTAATTCATATTTACACGTGATAAATACACAAATAAAACATAATTGGTAAGTTATGGCTAATAATTTCAAATCAATTTCAGCACTGTCTATCTTCAAGTTGTTTTTGAAGTTCTTCAATTTTAAGTTTACGGAAATGCAACATTTTCTTCATCAACTTATTATCATTTTCCAATTTATTTATTTTTCCAGTTGTGATTTGATGGTCAGCCATCTATAATAATAATAATTGTAATACGTACTTATGTACTATGACAATAGTCACATTTTATTAATATACATAATTAACTTACAATTGTAGAAGTTACTACACTTTGTTCTTCAGCAGTTTGAGTGTATTGATCAGATTTTTTTATATTTGTAATTTCTTTAAATCGTCTTAATTCCTTACGTAACATATGATTCTGTATAAATATAAATCAATTGGTTTAAAACTAAAGATACATTTATCGCATATGAAAATTTATTTTTAATCCCATATTAGAACCATCAAATAAGTAATAGTAAATTGTTTATTTGTTGAATTTAACTGATTTTAATTATATTTTAAATTAGAATGTAACTATTAGTGTAATGTAATTTGGCTTTTATTTCCATGTTTTGTTTATATTACCTCATCTCTAACCCTTTTAAAGATATGTTCCAATTCGTGATTCTTCTTTTTCAGCTCATCATTGTTGGTTTTGAAAAGCAATTCTGAAGTAGAAATTTTGGCATTCTTATCTACAATACACCTATTTAATTGTTGTATGTCTTCTTTTAATGATTTTTCCAAATTTTTAGCAGTTTCTGTTAAAAATAATATTTATTTGGATACATTTTTGTTTTTGTTTTAAAGCTACATTATACTTACCTGATAATTTATTATATTCATTTAAAAGTTCTAAGTTCTTAGCATGAACTTCATTTAATTCAGTTTTAAGTTTTGTCAGTTCTTTGTCATGTTGAACAATAAGCTGACCTTTTTCTTTTCTTAGCTGATAAATGTTTTGCTCATAACCACATAATTCTTCATTAAGTTTTTTCACATCATTATTAACATTTTTTAATTGTTCATATTTATTTTTCAATACATTTTTTTCTTCTATTAGCAATTCAATGTTTTGTTTTAACTCATCTTCATGGGTTAAAAACTCTATAATCTTGTCATCTTTATGTTTTATTTCAAGCAACATTGCCTCACATTCATTGTCTAAATTAATGTTAATGTATTTTAGTTCATCTATTTCTTCTTTTAAATGTTCACATTTTGTAATTAATGATCTGATAGTTTCATAGAGTGTAGGCAATGTACCATTACATTTCAAAATATTTCTCAATTTTTCTGTTACACTGTTTATTTCAATTACATTGTTTGTATTATTTTTTGATTCCAATTGATCATCTTTTAACTTTAATGCCTGATAACAACTGTCTAATTGTTTCTCAAGTACTGTAATTTTTGATTTATAAATTTCAAGTTCATCAATAAGTTTTGAACACTGTTCGTCAGTATCTTTAAGTTGATTACATTTAGATTTCAATTCTGATTTTAAGTTTTCTAATTTTTCTTCATTCATTGTTGTAATTGTTTGAATATCATGTTCTAGTTCTGCTACTCGTACATGTACAGTATTATCATTTTCTTGCATATGTTTAATTTTCAATTGATTTGATGAACTTTCTTCAAGAAGTTTATTGTAATTTTTAGAAATTTCTTTCAACAATTTTTCTGTACTATATAATTTTTGGGTTTTGCTATGCAATTCTAATTGTAATTCATCCATTTTCTTTACATGAATATTTTTCATTTCCTCTCTTTGGAGACTATTCTTTTTAATTAATGTTTCATAATCATTTGTTTTTAACTCTACTTTGTATAATAAGTTCTTAATATCTTCATCTTTCTTCTCAATAATGGCATTTAAACAATCATATTCTGATTGAATATTATTTATTTGACTTTCGAGTGTTGATCGACTATTCTTTTGATCCGTGTACAAAATTAATGATTCATTATATTTGATAGTTAGATCGTTAAGTTTTGTTTTTAGATCTTGTATAGACCGTTCTGAATTACTTTTAAATATTTCAAATTCATTAGATAATGCTTGATAATTTTGTTTACTAATTTCATTAAATTGAGTTTTTAACTCTTGTAACTCGCTTAAATAATTAAAAGATTGATTTTCCGCTTCCAAAACTTTTTCTGTCAATTCTTTAATTTCAATTTCTCTATCAGGGAAATTATGTTTTAGTGATTTTAGATTTTCAAGTTCTACACAGAGTTTTTCATTATCACTTTCAACTTGTTCTTGCCATTCTTTTACTTTTTTAATATCTTCTTGATATTGTTTAATTTGATCTTCATGTTGTTGTTTGATCTTATTATGTTCATTAACCAAATCAGAAACTATTTGATTTTCTTTAGTCATTATGAGGTTGACAAAAATGTCTAATAAATTTGATAAATTATGATAGGTAAGAACACCGGTAACTTTTCCAGGTTCAAGAAGATTAATTTCATTTACTAGATTTTTTTTCCCAATCCTTAATTCTGCATCAATGTCAAAGCTATAATGAATTTGTTCTTTAGTAGCTTGATTATGTTCTTGAAGTTCAGTATATTGATTTTTAATTTGATTTAATTCATTATTTAAATTACTTATAATAGTTGATTTTTCTTTTAAATAATTTTCCATTAATGTTACATCATTTACTAATTTGTTATTTTCATCAGATAAAGTTTTCATTTGGTCTTGAAAGTCATTAATAATTCTTCCTCTATCACTTTTAGCATTTTCAAGAGTGTTTATTAAATCCATTTTATCTTTTAATATTTTCTTTAAGTTATCAATTTCTAAACTAACTTCTATATCAGATGTTAATTTGGATTCACAACCTACTTTCCAAGTTTCATTCAGTGGTAAAATATCTTCAAATGACATAACTTTTGTTCTAAACTGTTTCTCACAATTACTTCCTGATATCATTGCAGAATTAAGTTCAGTGAGTTTTAATTTAATATCATGAACTTGATCAACAAGTGGATCAATTAATTGATTTCTCTCATCAAAACCGTCTAAATCTTTTTTATTTATTTTATCGTTAAATTTACTTTCGATATTATGTAATTTATTTTTAATAGATTCAACTTTAGAACATTCATTTTCTAATTCGAAATGCAAAATATTTAATTCACATTTAAGATTTTCTACAAGATCTTCAGATTTTAGTAATTCATGTTCAGCTTCATTCAAACGAGTCTGTAAGTTTTCTCTAATAGAATTTGCATCTTTTATTTCAATTATTAAAACATTAATAATCGATTCTAAATCATCTGATCGTTCTTCATTGATTTCCAATTCTTTCGTAATGTTAAAAAGTTTTTCTTCAAGTTTCGCTTTTTCCTCCAATATAATTTTCTCATATTCAGTTTTTTTTGCCAATTCTAATCTCATAGAATCAAATTCAACATCCAAATCTACTAAAACATTTTCTTCAAAATCATTAAACCTAAATTGAAAAGAATCATTTCTTGAAAATAAATATTCAACATTTTTTTTATACTCTTCAATTGCCATACATTTGGATTTCAAATTATTTTTCAGAGTAGTTTCAGACTCTTCTTTTGATGACAGTATTGATTCAAGTTCCATAATTTGTTTTTGTGCTGCATCACATTCTTGGCATCTTAATATATATTCTTCCTCCAATTTTTCATATTCTTGCTGTAAACTCGATTCATGCGTTTGTTGCTGTAAATCATCAAGTTCTGTAATTTTGAGAAGAATTTCTTCCCTCAAAATGGATTCTGTATCCATTTTAAGTTTTATTAATGATTCAATATCACAAGACAAATTCACAAAATCTGTATACAATTTTTGATAATTCAATACTTGTATTTGTAATGTATTTTCCAAATATATTTTCGTCTCTTTATGATGGTTTGTTACTTCACTAAACTTTTGGTATATCATATTCAAATCTGTTTGAATCAATTCTTTTTCTTTAGTAACTGCTTGTAATTGATGTTGTATTTCAGTATTCTTCACAAGTAATTCAGAATTTTTAATTTCTAATTCTACTGAAAAATTTGATTTTTTAGTCAAATCAAATTTAAATTGTTCCACAGAATCAATAATTAATTTTAATTCCTTTTCCATATTATTTACTGAAGTTTGAATTGCATTTTCTTTTACAAGAGCATTTACCAACTGTGTAGTCTTAATTTGCAATTCATCTCGTATTTCATTTTCAATTGTCATTTTATCTTCCAGTTTTATTTTAAGCTCTACAATGATGTCATTTAATTGGTTAATAACTTCAGAATTTTTACATTTAGCTAAAAGTTCTGAATTGGTATTTTCTAACGAAACAATTAATTTTACCTTTTCATCAAGAGTAGATTTAACACATTCAAGTTCATGGTTAAGTTGTTCATTAATATTTATATTGGATTCATATTTCTTATTTAAAATGTCCAAAATGGACTTTTCGTTATTTTCTCTTACAATAGCATCATCTAACTCTACAGTTATCATTTGTAATTTGTTTTTCAATATTTCTTCATTCCTTGACTTATCCTCTAAATTAGATTTAAGATTGATGATAACTTCATTTAGTTCATATATTTCTTCTAAATTATTTGATTTTAGTGCCGTAGATTTATCATTTTCAAATTCTTTTATCATTTTAGATTTTTCTTCTGACTCTAATTTAATAGTATTAAGTTCCATGTTTAATTTTTCTATTAAAGTAACATTAAAATCACTTTTTAATTTAAGTTCTTCAATAGATAATTGGAAAACATTTTGTTGTGAAAAAGCATCATCTAATTCTTTAGTTTTTATTAGTAATTCTTCTTGAATTTTATTTTTCAAAAGATCTTTTTCTTCCAATTTAATTTTAAAATCAGAATTGATATTATTAAGGTTATCAATTTCTTTTGATTTATTTTCTATATCAATAATTAAATTTATCTTTTCAGTTTCAATAGAATGAAGTAAAGTGTTTAATTTTTCAATTTCATACTTATTTAGTTCATTTAGATTTTTCATTTCTTTTATCTCATCAAGATAATTTTGTTGAGCATTTGTTATTGTAACTAATTCATCTCTTAACTGTTTTTTTATTTCATTATTTTGTTTAATATTTTCATTATATGACAGACATTTTTCTAAATCGCTGCATTTAGTTAATAATTCTTGTTTAGTCTCTTCAAGTTCAATATTTAATCGATTAACAATTTCAGTATTTGCATCCATTTTAAATTCATTATTTTTTACAACCAATTTAATTCTATCCAAATCAAAGAGAGCATTTTCTAAATCTGTCTGTTTAGCATTCAATTTTTCTTGAATTTTTTTTTCAGCTATAAATTGGTTATCTATGGTTACTTGTAGGTTAGCATTCAATCCATTTAAATGTTCAATTTCTACTTGATACTCATTTTTAATAGCATAGCATACAGAAAGATCTTCTTCAAGACTAATAGTTTTCGTTTGATTAATTTTTGCTTGTTCAACTATTTTCATACATTCAGATGTTAATTTATCTAGAGCTTGGATGTTAGATTTAAATAAAGCATTTTCCTTAATTGTTTCAGCAGACTTTATCTTTAATTTTTTCATTTCATTCATTGTTTGAACATTTATATCACAAATACAATTAAATATATCATCAATATTACTAAAAATATATACGTATATGGCATTGAGTTTATCATTTGATAATGACAATTTTTCCCTTAAAATATGATTATCATTCATAAGTATATTGACCTTGTTATAAATCTGTTCAAAATGTTGGTCAGCAAATTTAATTAAAATATTAACGTCAGAATTATCAACATCAATTTCAGAACTAAAACTATAATCATTGATAACGGACTTAATATTTGACTTAATTATATTTAATTCTGAATTTAATTGATCATTATCTTCTTCTGTTTTATTTAACTGATCAGTAAATTCTTTTGTAAGGCATTTTAAATTGTTATTCTCATCTATTAAACTCTGGTTTTCTTTTTGTAATTGCTCTACAGTACTATGAATGTGTTCTAATAGTTGATCAAGTTCTTTAATTTCATTTTTTCTTAAAGTAAAATATCCTTCACAAGCTAAGAATTTAATAGTATATGGAACAGAATTTATTTCAGCTACACAACTTTGGACATTAGATAATTCATCCAAAAGTGAACAATATTTAGAATGTTCTATATTTAATTGTTCATCTTTGTTTAATAATTGTGATTTCAGTGTTTCTATTTCATTAATATATGTATTATTTAATTGGCTCATTTCTTTGATTTTCGTGTCAAGTCTTTTAATTTCTTCTTGCTTTTTGACCATATATGTATCATTTGATATGTAATTATTTAATTGTTCTTCCTTCAACTTTAATTCTTCTTTTGTTTCCTAAAAAATAATAAAAATAACAGCACAAAATTCAATATTATATATTGGTTTGTATTTACCTCAATTCTAGCCAAAAGTTCAATTTCTCGCTTTTCATACTTAAATTTTTGCATATCTATTATAACTTCAATATCACGTTTTTCATTTTCAAGTAGTTGAATAGAACATTTGAGTTTTTCAATCATTTTGGCTGATTCATTTTTTTCTAATTGAAGATCATTAACTTGTTTTTTTAAATTACTTAAATCTTTTAATTGTTCATTCTGATATAAAATGATTAGGAATAATCAAAAAAAATTAATTTAGATATTACGATATATATTTAAACATTTATTTATTGCTTACATTTTCATAAAACATTTGTTTCTCAAGAGTTGTGAATTCTCTTAACTCATTGTTTTCCTTCATACTCATTTCAAACAAACTTTTATAATTATTTACACGTTCTCTTAAAACTTTTCTAGGTGTTTCACATAGAATGGTAGATATATTGGAAGGCCTTAAAAATAATAATAAACATATAAATGTTGGGAAATTATTTATATAAAATAATTGTCTTACGGGGATATATCATGTACTATATTGTCATTTGAAGTATCTACTGTTTGATCCTCTTCCCTTATTAAATCCCATTCAAATGGTTCTAATGGTGTTTTAAATACTAAAAATGAAAATAAATAATATAACATGATATTATACATAGTTATTTCAATAAAATTAAAAAACCTTTATGATTGTCAAAGTTTGACGGCACACTAGGTCTTGGCATATTAACATCTTCTTCAATAGTTTCGAGTATACTATTTGAAAAAAAAGTATTGTCAAGTTTACCACCCCATGTTCGTCTACGATTATACCCTTTCTAAAAATGAATTATAAATTATATCAATGAACATTTTTTACATTTACTTTTCTTACTTTATTTAAAAATTGATCTTTGTGCCCAACCGATGTTATCATCTTCTTTTGCAAACGCATTATACGTTCCTTTAATTCTTCATTTGTTTGTTTCTCTATTTGATATTTGTATTTAATTTCATTAACTTTATTATTTTCATTCTGACTTTGTTTTGTACCTTCCAATTCTTTATTTAATTTAGAAAGTTGAACTCTATATCGTTTTAACAGGGTCTCATCTGTGACATTTTCATTTACCTTAGCAGAATTTTTAATTTTTTTGGCACGAGATGCAAAACTAAATTAAAACCATAGTATAATTTAATTTTAAATATTATTTATTAAAGTCTATTACCTTAATGTATTATGAGTTTGATCATCAACTGCCAATGTCACTGTACAAATAATAGCAGTTAAAGAATTTCCACCAAGAGAGGTTTGTAAAATTCTTGTTAGTTTACTATTACGAAAGTTGATATGTTGAAAGCTTAAAAAATATTTATCCAATAAAAATATAGAATATATATCTATTTTAATCAATAATGACAATTTATATTGTTTTACAATTAAATTTAAATATATAAAAATTTATTTACCTATCTGGACATTCACTAAGTTGTTGAATGACAAGACTTAGGGTGGTTAAAGAACTATTAATCTTGCAACCTTCTTTAAATCTTTCTATAGATGATTGTGTTTGACTACTTTGTTCTGAACCAGCCAAGTCTACTAAATTAATTACAGATTGTTGGTAGGCACCATTATAATCATCGTCTATATTACAACTTTCTAGAATCTAAAAATAATAACTTTACATTATTAAGATATATTAACATATTATTTAATAAATTAAACTATTATTAAGGAAACTGTTTAAAAAAATTATTTTTAAAATATTATAACTTAATGTACAATTATTTTAAATACTTACAATACGAAATATTGTATGAGATCTTGATGATCTCTCATTCATATTTGTTTCTCCAATGCTTCTGTTTTTCTCACCAATTTTCATAAGATCAATGACCTGCAGATAAATAACTAATTTGTTTTAGATAAACAATTAAGATAAACTAACAAGTAACATAATATGGATTGTAATAATACCATTTGAGCATTTTGACAAACAACAGCTTTTAAAGGTGTGATATGTAAGCCATCTTTTTGAATTTCAATTTTCTTAGTTACACTTCTATTGTCCTTTATCTCTAACAAATCTATAACTTTTTCATTGTAAATTTCTAAATAACATGCTCTATACAAAAAAAAAATAAACAATATTATATTATTCATTTAAGAGTATACCAAATTTTGATACAAATTTAATGTTATACCTGAGTAAATATTCTCTATTAGTAGAACTATTCATAGCACTGAACATGTAATTTATAGCTAATGGAATTATACCAGGATTTAACTGATCACCAGACATAGTGAATGTTTTACCAGAAGCAGTTTGGCCATAAGCAAATACTGTACCATTAAATCCTTGCACTCCTCTATCAATAATTGGTCTGACAATCTCATCAAACACGTCGTAATTTGTTGAATTATCACAATATACTTTGTCTAAATTTAACAAATAATTTGATTGTCTTATGAAAAAGGATTGATAACAAAAATGTATTACATTAATATTTGATAATTTTTATTCATAATTTATTAAACAATTATAGTAATCTAAATTTAGAATAAAAAATGAATTGGTAGTTCTTCAAAAAAAAGAAAAATGAAAATTGTATAAATTATATACAATACACATATACTTTAAAGGATTGTAGTATAGTCAATAAAAAATAAACTACAATGGAAGATACCATTGTAATGATATTTTATAAATCTAGTAGTTTTATGTTTATGAGAACATTTTGCATTTTCTTATTAGTGGAATTTATTTTATATATATACATTTTATGTTTATTTAGTAATTCATATAAGTATTATAAATGTAAAAGTAGTTTATGGAATTATGATACAAAAATAAGTGTTGGACATGACTATTACAATAAGCCTTTTATCCAATTCAAAATTTTAAGTTAAATACCATCAAGTTAAATATTAATAAATACTATTTAAATTATTTTAAGCAAATATTTCTATACTTAAATTTCAAAAAATAATATTTTAATATGAGCTAATACAACTGGGTCTAATAGTGGATAGTTTTCTTTACACATGCATATAACGATCTCTATTAATATTAAATACCTATATTTATTTTTTAAATTGTATACTTTTCTAATAAAACTTTCAAAGATCATTAGATAAAAAATTGTGGTTAATGCTGATATTATTATATATATAGTAAGGAGAAAAATTGTATATGCTATAATATTAATGTATGTAAAAACTATAGGAAATAACAATACATTTTCGATAAATTATTTAACTTCTTAGTTTTCAACAGGATGGGTATTTCAATCTATTTTTATGATTAAAACATAATTAGATAATAAACATATATTGTGATTGTTTAATGAATAATTTCTCTTCATATTAAATATGTATATATAATTATAAAAAAAAATGAATGATTTTTGTTGTTATAAATACCTATGTATTACTATTTAGGAGACATATTATCATTGTTTAAATTCATAAATTATAAACAGACATTTAAATTTCGACTACAGTTAATGTAAAGTGCTGATTGTTTACCGAAAAATAATTGATCTCCATTTTTCTTCTCAGTGATTGGATCTACGTGGATTACGCTGTCAGATTCTACTTTCCAGTAAATTTTACCGTCCAACTGTTCCTTGTGGTTCAGGGGTCGAGCTTTGATAGCTACTTTAATGTTACAATTGTCCATGATTCGTTTTTTTTTGTTGGGGTACTATAACACACTGATGGTTTTCATTTAGCCCGAATGGAAGGTCTAAAAATTACAAATCACTGGGTCCAACATTAACAACATACGACAAAACTAAGCGACACAAAAACCGTACAAAATACGAATTAAAACAAAATATATTGGAAAATCATAGGGACATACTAAAATACATAAAACTTTGGTTACGAATGGGTGACTGTTGCTTTATACAACAATTTCCGTTGTTCTGGTTTGATTTGAATGGCTACAGTGTTGCCAATTGATTTGATGTACATTAAGCATACATTGCACGCCTATAAATTATTTTTGAAATTCAACCAAAAATATAAGATTATAATTATCAAAAATGCCTAAGCCTATAATAATTTTGTATACGGTTGACGTATTTCAATCATAATTTAAACACAGTTCCAGTTAAGTCAATCATGAGTAATAAGGTTCATAGATGTTTTTACAGGATAGTTGACAATTTATTGATGGCCAAAGTTTACAGCGTCACCAATTAATTAAACAAAAATAATTTTTTAAAATTAAAACCAACATTTTTGGACACTACACAGTTATGTGATTGTCGGCATATTTTTACGCTACAAATCAAAATAGAAATCATAACTAAAACTAAGGAAAAATTGTCTAAATTTGTTCCGACATAATTATGATTAATAATGTGATAATTTATATACAATGTAGGTTTTTATACAGTTCTACATTAAATGTTTATTATAATAATGTTGTAGGTAATGTTAATTAATAAATAAGAGGACTGTACTATGTGTACTCATTTAGTTCAAAGTTTAATATATTTTAATAATAATCAAGTCCGAAATAATGGAATTAAAAAAAAACACTGTAGCAGGAAGTAATAATTAAATTAAAAATAATTGTTTTTATTAGCATGAAAGACTGTCACTATATTTAGCTTCGCTATACGTTTATCGAGTTTTGTAACTATACTATTATGGATACATTATTATCAAAAGGTATTAAGCTTAATTCGTTAAATAACCATAATATTTCTAACATAACGGTGATACAAATATTTATATTTATTGTTATTCTGTGATATAAGTTGACGTTATCTAACATTGTGTAAATTATCTAGAAGTTTGTGATAAGACAACGAATAGCAAACAAAAATCTCTGTAAAAATTAAGGAATTATGAATGTTACGAACGCGCAAAATGTTATTAAGTTGATTCTTTCACAGCTGTTTTTGTTTAGTGCTAAAATATAGTAAAAGTGTAATATTGACATATTGAATACAAAAAATTAACGAACGAGTAGCCCTGTTACGCTGAGAATATTTATATTAGTAATTGGCATCAACGTTATTTATTTTGGAAGTATTTTGGGACGAGGCACAAGTGTCTGCAAAATTAGTCTGTTATGCAATGTCCGTTTCCCTTTGTGTGCTGAGATTTGAACTGACCAAAGACGATACGCAATTGGATGAGCCGCAACAGCAAACGTTAACCAATTGGGGTAGGTGTGACTAAATAGGAGTAAGTGAAACAAAAATGTGTTTAAATATTTCGTGGCTAATATCAGATAACAGAATTATGTAGTTTGCTACATGACAAATATTTAAATTACTATAGTGAGATTTGCTGTTATAATAATGTATTTAAATGTAGTAAATTAATCATGTTGAGAACAGACTACTAATAATAATGTTATTTATATACATGTAATGGGTTCTTTGTAATATCTTATAAAGAATTATTTTTTATTGATATATTGTCAGGATATATATTTATTTTTTACTAGGTATTTGTTATTTAGTATTGACAATTAAAATAGCAATATTTCCTTTACATTCATAAATATTTTTATTTCTATATTAAACTATTACTTAAAGTTGTATTATATTTTGTAAAAGTCTTAACTTATTTTAATCATAGTATGTATATATCATACATAATGAGATATTGGCATAGAAGAAAGTAAAAATATAGACAAATTTAATAATAAAATTATCGTTTATCATAATAATTTTATGAATATGGTTATGCTGATTTAGATAAACGAAAAACCATGTCTTGTCGAGGACGTCGTAAATCTAGGGAACTAAAAGTTGAAACATATGGTCGTGTGGATGGTACAGCACATGTAGAACCATTAATTGACGGAAATTTAAATAAAATAGAATTTCTTAATAAGTCAAATTCTAAAGGTTCAAAAAAAAAATATAAAAATAAACGAAATAATGGTGGAATTACATTAAATGCTGTAGAACAGATTAATTTTATTTCTGGGAATCCTTTTGTTGAAGCTACTAAAGGCGTTTTACATATTTATAAAGAAAAGTAAGAACCAAAATATTTTTGGTAAAGTAATTTATAATTTAAAATATTTTTTATTTTTCTATATTATGTATTCATTTTTTCAGTAAATTAACACCAGTAGATAATGCAAGTAATCGTAGTCAGATGATATGTATCTTATCTGTACCTTCAAATATGAACTGTCATGACTTACTTACTTTCATAGCTGCTTGTCAAGAGAACATTCATCATATACGGATAATTCGAGATGCTGCTTCTCATAATCAATATATGACTCTTATTTCATTCAGAAGCCAAGTTAGTCTATATCTATCTATATATATATTTAGCAATAATAATTACTTAAATAACATTATAGGAAGCAACAATGGATTTTTTTCATTCATTCAATGGTATGCCGTTCAATTCATTGGAACCAGATTGTTGTTGCAATTTAGTTTTTGTATCTAAAGTTGAAGTGATAAAAGAAGATGAACCAGGGTGTAGTGCTCCTCCATCTCAGCATACTGAACTTCCTGTGTGTGCTGTTTGTTTAGAGAGAATGGATGAATCTGTAGATGGTATTTTAACTATACTTTGTAATCATTCTTTTCATGGCAGTTGTTTGTCTAAATGGGGCGATACTAGGTAACAAATTCTTATTGACATTATTATTTCTTAATGAAACCAATTCATTTTTTAATTTAGTTGTCCAGTATGTCGGTATGTTCAAACACCAGAAACAATTCCAGACAATCAATGTCAGGAATGTCATTCTTCTGAATCATTATGGATTTGTTTAATTTGTGGTTATGTTGGATGTGGTCGTTATGTACAAGGTCACGCATATAAGTAATTATTGACTATTATTAAACTATAAGTGAGTTAATGTATAATAATAAAACACATTTTGTTTTTAGTCATTATTTAGAAACATCGCACTGTTATTCCATGAATTTAGGAAATAATCGTGTATGGGATTATGTTGGTGATAATTTTGTTCATCGTTTGGTTCAAAATAAAGGAGATGGAAAATTAGTTGAAGGAAGCTCACCTGGAAAACTTGATGTACAATTTATTCACACATACATTTACATATATATGTGTAACTTTATGTTTAAAATATGCTTAAATTTAATATGTAAAATTCTATAAAAGATGAATTTTATTTTAGGATACAGATCAAAAGATTGAATCTGTTCAACTTGAATTTACGTATCTTTTAACCACTCAATTAGAATCACAAAGAAAATATTTTGAAAACCAAATGAAACATTTTGAAGAAAATACATTTGCTGAAGTAAATTATTATGAAATATGTACCATTTACCTTTTATAATTAATATTATAGTTTTTGTATTTGAAATGCCTTTTTTAATATTTTTTTAAATTAATTAATCTTTAGATTAATAATGTTAATGCTAAGGCCAAAGCAGCACTGGAAGAAAATGAAAAATTACAGAAAATTATTAATAATTCTTTCAAAGATAATAATAAAATAGAAAAAAAAATTGAAGAAAACCAAAAACTTGTAGATCGTGTAAATACAATAACAAAAGAAAAAACAATTTTAGAAAAAAAGGTATTTTATATTTAAGAATAATAATTAAAAATATTGATTTATTATTTTGAATGTATAAAATTCAATTGTTTTTACATATATGTACATGTCATTTTTTTTTGTAATATGTAATATTACAATACTTATTATCTTAAAAAACAATCATAATTACATAAAAATGTATTGTTTAGGTTCATCATTTAACAACTAAATTAGAACAAACCAAAATTAAATTAAACGAAGAATGTCAAATTAATTCGTCATTGCAAAAAAATCAAAGCGAATGGCATTTAAAATTTTCCAATTTAGAAAAAGATTTTAGCAATTATAAAACAACTAAAGATCAGGTAAATGTCATTTTGTGTTTAGTTCACTGTTTTCTATTTCAATGATGCAAAGTCATATTTGAAATATATAAAAAGACCTGTTAACCATACATTTTGATTGACTGTAATAGAAATGTTAATATCACCTTGAATTTAAAACGATAATAAATATTTAAATACCAATTAATTTTTGAAATAATTAGACAATAATAATAAAAACTTATTAATTCAGAATTGGTTTAGTCATATTCATCAATTCAGAAACATTTTCCTAAGAGCAGCTACTGAAATATTTGTGATATGGCTTTATAGCTCTATCTTATTAGAACTATAGTTTACACTCTTGTATCCTTAATCATTTTAATTCAATAGGCAAGAAATTTAGGATTTCTACATAATGTTTAGATGCTACAGTTACTGTTGTATAGTTTTCCTTGAAAAACTATGGACCAAAATGCTAAACATTGAAACATCATGCCATTTAGTTTCTTGCTAAATGTTAAAGAATAATATGTAAAAATATTGGTTTTTAAACCCAAAACCGACACTTCTTTATTTACTACATCACTTAAATGAAAATATAATTCATTTGACCTAATCAAATTTGACAAAAAAAATCATGATTTTCATGTAACAATTGTTGAATTTTGTTACCAAATTCAATTTGTATACCTAAATAATTTGGAAGAAGTTGCTTGTCAAGCTGTACTTTATATAGAAAAATATATAAATCATGTAAAATTCTCGAAATAGTTGTGAGAGATTAGTTTAATGATAGAGCATAGCAACTTGCAGAGTATTGTAGTCATTAAACGGTTGTTTGATTCACTTGTGCAATGTTTTCTAGAGCTCCTACATTTATAACAATACTTTTATAAGCTGTTAAAACAATCAATATTTTGAAATTTGATACCAAGGTAAGATTGAATTATGTGACAGATATATTGAACTTTTGTTCAAAATATATTTATATACGTCGTTACAGTAAATATATGTTAATTTATTAGCCGTGTGAACATGATTGCCAATAATATAATATTTTATATTATCAACTTTAATCGATTAACAAACTGGTTTATCTTATCTATTTCAGTGTGACCACAATGTTTTAAATTTATTAGAACCCATTGCTGCATCTTTATAATATTAACTATTATAAAATATTAAATAAATGTTTTTAAAAAAAATTATTTTATTTATGGTTATTTATGAAAAAAATGTTTTTTTAGGAAATTATCGAATTAAAAGAGCAAGTCCGTGATCTTATGTTTTTCTTAGAAGCTCAAAATACAATTGATAAAAGTGTGGATCGGGAAGACATTGTAAATGGTTCATTGATTGTCGAGCAGCAGAATTCATCAGAATCTAACAAGACATCAAAAAACAGAAAACATAGATAACGAAATATAATAAAAACATGTATTGGCAAATGGTTTTTTGTTTTAGATTCAATTTTTAAAATGTGACAGGCTTAATAAACGTTTTATCTATTATGTTCTAATTAGTAATTAATATAAAGTTATATTGTTAAATATTTTATTATTTGTGAAGATAAATATTTTAAAAAAAATTTTCAATATAGCATCGTCGAATATAATAAAATAATTTTATATGCCTCATTAGATTGATAT
This sequence comes from Geopemphigus sp. TES_GeoC_2020, assembly GCA_025469175.1. Classification (NCBI taxonomy): domain Eukaryota; kingdom Metazoa; phylum Arthropoda; class Insecta; order Hemiptera; family Aphididae; genus Geopemphigus; species Geopemphigus sp. TES_GeoC_2020. The sequence goes on from JAIPRN010000209.1 coordinate 82,188, forward strand.
TCAACTTAACCTAAGACACTTTTATGATACAAACGATTTATTAATTAAGTGTTCAGGAAATCGGAGTGTATATACTATTTACCATTGCAATTCGATCAAAAATCACAATCTTATTGAAATTTAAAAATACGTTTCAAACAAATAAAAACTTGCAACGCACGTATAATTAGTTATGTACGTAATGGATACCAATATGTAAAGTACATTATTAATCAGCTCACTATTGTACAAGTAACGTTCATCCAAATCATTTGAACATTCCCCCCAACTTCAACTTGGTAACACTTGTAAACGCACAGTCATTTGAACGTCGAACTTATGATTATATTTAATAAATTAAGTTTCAACGTTTTAAATGTGCGAGATATTGTTTTTCGTCTACAGCTATTGGAAAAAAGGAAGATTTTACCGCCTAACGTTATCTATCAGAACTTTGGAAGAAATTAAAATAATATGGAAATTATTAATTAAGCGCGTTTCCAATTGATTGTACATATATACCTAATATACATATAAAAATAATCGAGATTATTTTTCGTTCGCGAAATATCGCGCTAATTAAAATTACTATGACGTCAGTTTGTCTATGTAGATTTAGTTATTGTGCGATTATATTCCTTTGTTTACTACACGAATAGTTAAAAGTTATTGCCAGAACTCGTTGTTAGTAGTCAGTAATATTCCTTAGGATATGTATCCTAAACATTCTTTGTACACTCCCTCTTTATATTTTTTTAAAGTTGTTAGGAATATATGACTAAAATAGATTATTCAATGTCGATGTCCAATTGTCTGACAAGTTGAATAATTTGTAATTGGCATTTTTTAACGATAAAAAGTGCATAATATAATTAAAGTCACTAAAAGACGGTAAAATAAGTTTTGAAAATTGCCATTTTGACGGTCAAATACATATCTGCCTCAACGAGTATTGAGATAAGATACAACAATTGATCTTAACGTATGGGTGGCATATTTAGTTCAGCACATTGATCAATAATGTAATTTTATATTTATATTTTAATAATAATTACGCGGAATATGAAGAACATGTGGATAAATTTAATAATTAAAAAAGTTAGTAGCGATTTTTTTGTTTATTAAGCAAAATAAAATCAATTACAATTCGTACAGTTGTACAAAAAGTAATTAAGGTAAAAGTAAAAAATATATAAAAATACAATTTTATTAAAATTTATTTTATAAAATAAAACGAAACGAAACAATATGAATGGCTTGAGAAGAAGCTAGTTATTACCGGTTGTTTTACTGAATTTTATTAGTGAATATAAAAGTATAATACTAATATATATATATAAAGTCATTATTTAAAAACATGTTTTGTTTTTATTCAGTCATTTTAAAGAAATTTAAATCGATTAGTCATAAAAAGTCGAACTTACTTTATTTATTGAGAAGAATTATAAAAACAAAAACTTTTGATAATGTATCATACAACTATAAAACTTGAACCCGTTAAGTCTATATCTTATATATGTATATAGATAGTTGTGTATTGAAAATTTAATACAACATATTGTAGGCAATATAGGTATAAAAATATAAAACGAATATATAGTTTTCAATATAATTTCAATATAATAGTCAATAGTTATGTATATACTATGTAAAGACAACGTTTGAATGTTGTAGACAACCTAAATAAAATAATATTTCCTTAAGTTGGCTTTGTATGAGCCTGGACGTCATAGTGCACAGATCAAAACAGTAACTGTTTAAAAACTAGCAAATAAGACTACCTATATTATACATTATAAAACTAGGGAACTGTTGTGTTTTAATGAATATCACCTATAACCGAATGTGTAATATACAAATATTTATTATATATAATAATATTTTGACTCAATTAGGTACGTAATATTTTTTAAGGATGATCGTTTTTGTAAGACTTTATGTAAATTAAATTTTTCAATAAACGATGGCGACTCACTGGTCCGAAGTACTACCGGGCCAGTGAAGGTATTGCCGATAACGTGTAAAAAAAAAAAAAGTACGTAATATTTGAACAAACCTACTATATATATATATATATTATTGGCATAATTTTAAATTATTATATAGAAAATAATTCATTTTATTGTAGCAAATGACAATAGTAAATAGTAAACTTATATTTAATATAACGAAAATATATATTATAGAGTAATGGACATATATACTTATTGTTTTCTTTACTAAAATATACTTAATGGTAATTAAAGTGAATTCCGCGGTCTATGGCATAAATCGCAATAGAATAATTAAATAAACTATTGTAAGTATGACAAAACACATTCTATCGATTACTTTAGCCAATTTTTTTCTCTCTTTCGGATCGGCCATTTTTACATTCATTTCATCGGATTCGCAAAGCATATGACAATCGGTCGTCGAATTCTGTATAACAATAATCGTAATTAATTTTTTATAATGTCTTATATAATTATTATAATTTCTTCGTATACATTCGTCTCGACTCCCAAGTACATCATATAACTAGAATGAAGCCACTGCGTAATTTCATGTGGCAGTGGTTTGTTCATTGTGGATATGCTTTTCACTGTCATTGATACTATCGTAGATATGGCAATTAGTGCTAAACTGTAAGTGTAGTAAACAGCTGAGAAAAACAAATTATAAAAGAACAAGGGCGTTATGATTTATTAATATTTTTGTAATAGCCATACTATTATGGCAATATTCAATATCACTAAGTAGGTTACTGCCGTGGTACTTATTAATCTTCAATGGCGATAAACTAACAAACTTTGGATTATTAATGTCGAGCAGTAAGTAATTAAATGGGGTTCGTATTTAATACTTCTTTTAAATTTATCTAAATTTACACGTATAGATATGACGTACGTGTCTCGATTACCATTTTTTTTTAACCAAATATTAATCACTAATCACTCGGGGACTAATAATTGTACTTATGTTACACCTATGTATTACTTTGTATATTGAACAATGTTTCTGTATATGTATATTGTATAGGGACTAATAGTTATAATAATAGTAATAATAGTTTTTCAATAAATAATATTAAAATTGTAAACAAGTTTTAGGTATACGAACCGATCAATGGAATACTGGAAGTGACAACGGGCACCTTCGAATAAATGATCAAAATATTCAGCGTAACAAACAACGCGTTAAACAGGTTCACCCACAATTTGCAATAATTGTCGGAGTACGGGAGCCAAAATATAATTAAATTAAAAATTGCACTACCTGTGAACATATAATATAATATAATTAGCTTTTATATAGAAATATAACGGTAAATTATTATTTATATTTAAAAAAATTTGTTTTTTATTTTAGTTCAAGTGTAACGATTTTTACAATTTTTATGATTTCAACTAATCACCTATTATTATATTATGACGTATAGATTGTTACTAGTAATAGAAAATAATTCGCCGGGATAGTTTTATTTATTTTCTATCCATTTGTTTTTTTAATTCTATTCCGTTTATATTGTCAACACTCAAATTAGTCCTTTAACTGTAAGCAATAACGTCAACATCGTCATTGACCTATGCCATTTATTGTTGCTTTTTTAAAATATCAATTTACGTACAATAAAATGTTCATTATTTTATTTAGTATTTTTATTAGGTAAGTAGTATATGTCTACGTATGTTTATATTTTTAAAATTGAGTATCTATAATATAAATTTAAAAATATAATTAGCACAAACCTTTCAATTATGTAACTCTGTAAAAATGTTTAATTTATGTGAGAATAAAGTCGCAAAAGTTTAATAATATACAACGATATAAATATTTTTTTATTACGCACGATGTATTGACATACATTGTGCAATAATACGCATGCATTGAAATATTACGCGTTGAGTACTTCAATTTGGTACCGGTTTAAAATTAAATATAATAAAGACGCACTGTCTTTGTCACAGTGCAAAGTTTCAAACGTAATGTTTTTAAGGATGAAATTACTTTGAAAAACAAATGTAATTCCTTAATTGTTTGATGAGAACTCAAATGATCCATACATTTTTATTTCGAAATTTCGGGAATACCGATTTATCGTATTATTATAATTATTAAAGGAATATCGTACAGGACGCGTCAATTGTTTTAAAGATTCATTTGGCGGCACTGGTGGATTATTATAATAATATGATTTGTATTTGGAACAATGTATGTAATTGGAAATTGGTTCGATTAAGTGAATAATAATTAAACGAAAAAAATACTTGCATAGCGCTGGAATATAGATGGTTGACTGATAGGGATGGACTTTTCGTTTTATAGTGATGTTGTATTCAATGTGTACCCACTCTTCCTCGGTACAACATTCATAGGTGGTGACATGTGTTTTCTTTGAAACATTAGTAATAGCCCATTCGGAATGGCCATTGACAAATGATGTCTGAGGTACACATATAGAACACGATTAATATACATTGCGGCATATAATTAGCACTGAAGTTAAATATATATACTTATATTTGTCTTTCAAATATAGTTAAATTTAGTATTTTAGTTAAATAAAAATAAAAATTACAAATTATTCGCTTCTTTGCAGAATATAAATATTTATATAAATCAAGGACCACCTACATCATCGTATATTGCAGTCACATTCATTTCACTAGCCGAGTATAACCATGACCCGAGTGTTAGAATTCCGTTCGGTGTATCATAAGGCCAATTCGTTAAATCTGTCTGACAGTGGATGGTGTATTGCATTGGTTCTAACCAATATACTGTCCCGTTGTGGTCCACTATGCTATTAGTATGCACCTGGTTACCATCCATGTTGATGTCAACACTAAAATTTAAAAAAATAAAAGGAAATTTAAAAAAAAGAACGGTTGTTTTTTGTATTGGTGTTTAGTACCTGTCGAACGCTTTAACGTCCGGATGCCAAATCTCGCGATGGTCTAGCATTATGGAATCCACTTGTTCATATTTGTCAGGCTCCCACCTTAATCGATTGTCATGCCAGTGCTAAACAAATGATCAGGTATTTACGATATTCAGGCACGTGGCTAAGAGGTAGCCAGGTCACACAAATCATTTTACTGACTACTCATTTGGCCATCCAAACTTATTGTTAAAATATTGAAGACTTCGAGTATTAAAGTTAAATCTAAAATACTTACCCCTCTGAACCAAATACTGACGACCATTTGAGATTTTTCGTAATCCTATAATATTAAGATATTTAAACGTTCGAGTTATTATTAATAATTTAATTTTACGTAAATAATTTTATAATATTTACCATCTCAACATTAATTATCGTCAGAAATATGCTCACTTCTAAGTAATCATTAAAGGAAGGGATTACTAATTTGTCGTAGTTTTTAAGAATATTTTTTCTCAAGATCGTTGATGCTGTTACATTTCGGTATACCCTGACTTAAAATTACAAAAAAATAATACTTTAAATACAATAGGCATATATTTGTAATAAATAATTTTTTACGCACGTTTCTTCACAAAAATTACTCGATGAAACTGCGAGAAATATAAATAGTAATTTAATTTTTAAATTTAAAATCTCAATTGGACTACATATAGTAGGTATTTTATATAAGTACGTACAAAATAGAATATCATTACACGATTATAGTTATTATTATAAATCAATAAAAATAAATTCAAATATTACGTTTATTATCATTTCGTTATAATATATTTTTATAAATATAAAACAACGATTTATGCGTTATTTTTAAACTACTATAGCTATACTAAACTGATATCGGTATATCCCATAATTCCTGATCATGTATTATCACGAAATTTCTAATATTAAGACGTATTTAAGTGACATGTAGTTTATTAAATTGTCATCGTCTTCGTTATATAATAATATTTATTATACGAAATGGTGCTTACTGGTATTGATCGAACCCAATTGTGTGATTATAAATAATAATATTCCAAGACGAAGAGAGATTAACATTATTGACAGTAACGGAAAAACTTCAAAATTTACCAAAAGTTAAAACTTCACCGATTATAAATCGTGATACCTAACTCGGGTGTATATGATATATTGGACTATTCAGTTATACACGGCCGTGGTTATTTGGTTCACTTAAGTACAGGATACGACTTTATAAGATTCAATTAAGTGTAATCAGTGTAACGTATGTATGGAAAATAATAAAAACAACAATAATAATAAATAAATGACGTAGACCAAAGACGATCTCAAAATATCGTCCTTGGGGATCATCTAAATTCTAAATTTGTGTACCGAACGTACGTTACGTGACAATGTACGTTATTGGCTGAATTTATTTTAAGGAAATAGCCTCATATTTTAAGTAATGAAAAAATCACTTACAAGGGTACGCGATTGCGAATTGGGAAACGTACGGTACGTACATTCTCTTTTGGGTGCAATATACGGTAGCTGTTGTTTTTAACAATTTGATGGGTTATTTGTATTTTAACTTCAACGTAATTAACTTATTGGAAATTAATACAATTTATTAAACAAGAATACAAGTATAGTATAGTAAATTGTATACAAGTTTACAATTTATGCTCTGAACGTAGTCGTTTTTTAGACGTTTAACAGCAAGTGTTTGTTTATTGGGTTTTCTTTTTTTTATTAATTTATATAAAAAAACGGCTAAAAAAATATTTAATTTTGAATGGCTATGTCAAATAAATACGTCTGTCGATTACAGTAGGTTGTTTACGACGGGCAAAATAATAACTTTTGTTTTTAAGAAAACGTTTCGTTTTACGAAATTGTTTCAAATGAACTATTAATCATGTTAAATTATGTTAACGAATTTTGTTAGCTTATTATCACATTTTGCTAATCATTCTTTGGTAAATACGCCTCGTGATTTTAAAATATTCACGCCGCGTTGATAATAATAATAAATAGAAAATATTATACTTATGTTTTATTACGTAGATGTTAATTGTTTAGTGTGTATAATTTAACGTATACAAATTATTTAAACGAACTGTGTTGTTTTGGATGCGTTTAATATCATATAGAAAAAAAATCCTAATAAGATACATTAAAAATATCTACTAAATTTGTTAGAGAAAAAATAATTGCGTGATAAATAGGTGGACAAAGTCTAGATTATTTTATCTAGAAATATTGTAAAATGTAAGCTAGTTGGATCATCTATATCATTCATTTCATCATCCTTACTCGATATATTGGTATTATTAAAATTTTTATTTCAATTTTAGATAGACTATTTTTGTATATAATTTATCGAATATATTACTTCTATTTTTAAATAATTTAAAATAAATAGTTAACGTCAAAATTTTACTATCTAAAGTATTCTCCAATTTTTTTCATATTATATTATTAGATTTTTTTTATGTTATTACTATTATTATTATACATCAATTTATCGCGAGTTTTTGGCCTCGATATTTATTTAGTATATGGAATAACAGTACGAGAATGACCACGACGAGTATTTCTAACATCCTTAAAATATTATATTCAAATAATAAAATGCAATAAAAATAGAATAAAAAAATATGATTATGTTTTGAATGAAAGCATGACAAAATGCACAAGTATTTTCATTAGAAGCAAATTATATTACGATTTAAGTTCTAAATTTTTGAATTCTTAAGATACGTTAACACAATTACAAAAATCTCAATAATTATGTTATTAAATTTATATTATTGTGAACTACGCTTAATATTACATTCGGTTTATATATATATATATATATATATATATATAAATTCATTTCATGAATTTATAATTTGTCTACAATTTATTTATTTTAAGATTATTTATATATGGTAGCTCAATTCAATCTAGACTCGATTGTTATTAACCGGAGTATTATTTTAGCAAGAATTAAAAAATTTATTTTGTTGGACATAATAATATAAATGTGTGCTAATGTACTATTATAATTAAAAATATCGTAAAACGACAAAATAAATAGACAATTAGTCTCGACAATAAACAATTTTGAAATTAATATTTATGAAAATTTATAACTACAATTTGCATTAATTAACAAATTTAATGCGTTAACTAAATTCTGTTTTGTTTTTATGTAATATTCGTTGATTTTAAATATATATATATATATAAATTATTATTATATAATAATATTAATCATAAAAGTACTTAGGGTGTACTTTTTTACGCTTATGACAACATCTACAGGATCAGACCCTTGTGATAGTTTGATTGATCAGCCAGCTGTCCATAAAAGTCGACGCCTTTGGCCTTCACGTTATTGGTGACATATGCCTTTATAATCGTATATTTCGTGATTGTTTTATTCGGTATCCATAAAAATTATTCTTTTTAAGTTGAGTATGGGATTGTATGATCAAGTTCTTCGACTTAATATTCTTATTATTTTGTTATAACTCTGGCCTAGATGATCGTCACATGTCACGTGTGTTACCGCATTTGTTATATTTTTCGTAAGTTACTTTTTTATGTGACAAACACTATTCGTTTATGTTTATAAATATAATTCGCTATTTTCTGGTAATATGGTCAGTATTCCGAAAGGTTAAAAGTCAGTTAGTTTTAGTTGAAAGAAAACTCAAACATTTGTGTATAGCCATTTTACATCAGAGAAACCAATATTGATAATAACTATGTTAACTGTTGATGCAATTACGATATGTATGCATATCATTACAAAGTAGCGTGTAAATTTCAAAAATAGTCTTTTAATATTGAGAGGTAAGAATTCGTTATTCATTTATTATATTGTTCGGTCAAATTTAAAAAATTTTTTTACTTCGTAACATTTATAAATACATATTTATATTGAAATATTTTTAAAGGATTAAAAAATACTATGGATTAGATAATAATTTTGTTTAGCGCCGGAGTAGATCCTACGAATATGACGCGATTATCTACACCGACTCGTAAGCTGTACGGGCAACTCTCGTATTATGTCCGAACTCCAAATATTCAGACGGTTGTCGTTATGCAGCTCGCCCGATATTCCATGAATTCCGGACTTTATGAAAACACGTGGTCACGGTCACGAAAATAACTCCCATCGGCTGTATGGGAAATATTGCGCGAAACGTCTAATAATTTGAACCGTCGCGGTGGCCGTTGCGACGTTGTTCGACGTTTACGCTACGACGACGTGCGATCAAAATGCGTTTCACGAGAACGCGCGTGCGTGCGCGACAAAAATACACAAGGTTATAAAATTAAATTATTTTATTACGACGCGCTCACGTAACACATATTGGTGGATTGCGCAATTACACGCGACATGGATGTCGTCCACCCGAACAACATACGAGTCCACCACCATACCACGAGTCGGATAACGATGGGCGAAACTTGTCGGACTTTCGTCACGACCTTCCCTTTTCCCGGACTAGTTGTCCGAGAGAATGCACCGACTCGATGGTCAGAGATTTAGTTTTACTTATACTTTTCACATAATTCACTATCAGTGTCCATTCTGATTAATCTATTCTGTGGTATTATTTGTAGTGATGGGAAATACGGTGATTTTCAAGTAACCGGTTACACAATTCCATTGATTTAAAAATCACCGCGATTTTAAATGGCGATTTCAGTCACTCTAGTGATTGTATTTACTGTGGCGCTGAATTGTGGTAGAGGATTAAGTAACGACATAAAAGTAGCTTAGAAGTTTTCATACCTATACTATCATAAAATTAAAAAAAAAATTACAAGATAAGTTTAATTTAAGAAGTTATATTCATCACCTAAATATTTTTTTACAAATTAATAAAAATGTGATCAGTTATACAATTTCGTGTTAATAATAATTAAAATGATTTATTTTTACGTTTCCCTTCGCTGTTTCTTACTTTCGGTTCTACCAACCTGCTGGCGCTGTTTTAGTTAAACATTCGCCGTACGCATTCAGTGATTGAATTCACTGGTTGAATCGAATATTAGTCACCGGAAGTGCCAGTAATTTTTAGATCACCGGTTCCAAATCGCGGTTATCGATATATCGTCCAACATTAATTATTTGCGTCTTAATATATTATTAAATGGTTTCCTTTTATATAGTTCTCAGTTGGGTAGTCGTTTTACTTGTTAAATTAATTTTTATAGGGGCGTTAGAATGTAATTTAATGGTTTGAATAATATTTGATTGATTAAACATAATTTGATTTACATTTAAATCGATTATTAGTAGAAGGTTTTATACACAATCCGTCAGCCCTTGAAGCATTAAATACTGGCGGAGTTGACGTGGTAAATGAAAAATTTACCGTAGGAGCAAATGGTTTTGAGCGATTGATATTTCATCGTTGTTCTTAGTATTTCTTGTAAATATCATCAGGGAATGCCATTAGTTGTGCACCCGTGGGTAGTTCCATTTCCAGTAGTCCGTCGTATAAAAAAAAATTGTTACGTAAATTCCCTAAACGCCTTAGGCCCGATGCACACTTGCGTGTTGTTTGAACTGATTTATATTTTCGACCGCGACGTTATCGTTGTTGTAATACGCTTGCAGCTTTAAACGGAATGAACGGTCATTCCGTTTATCAAAGTAGCGGCAATCCCCGTAGAAGCGAGTGCTACGTACGAATTGTACGCGTTGTCGCGAATCTTTAAAAATCTATTGAACGTTTCCATTAATAATTTTACGACATGCGTTTTACCAGACCCAGCTGGACCCGTGAGAAACACTTGTAGAGCTTCGTGTATTTTACTCAACATTCTGTGTCTGTACTCCAAAATAATGTTTCGTTGTCTTTCGTTTAACACGCGCATTTTCGCGTTGTATTCTGCGACGGGCATAACGTTCGTTCGTTTTCGAACTACGCGGGATAATTGTCGATTTACTTTTTCGATCAAATCGGCGTTGAACATTTTCGTATCACCTTTTCGCAACGCGTCGATAAACGCGTCGTCTACTTCTCGACTTTTCACGTATTCTTCGATCGCTTTATTTTAGTTTTCCTCGTCTTCCTTGTCTTCGCGTTGCAAACGAGCGCACTTTTCCAAAATTTTGGCAATGTCCAGGTTTGATTCGAACTCTTGTCTCGCGTTTGTTATAAATTATGTTTTTTCCGCGTAAATTTCTCTGTATTTGCATTCCCTTAAAAATTCAATTGTTCATTATCATCAAATGCTTGTAAAAGCACAAATTTTTATTGTTCCGCAAGAAATACAGGAAGTACATTCTATTTGATTAATTTTGCTACAAGCGTGACACATCCAAGTTCTAATTTCTTTAACTTTTTCAGTTGTCTCCGGTTTTGTCGTTGACGTCATTTTTCGTTGATTTTTATACATTTTTTCAGCAATTTTTGACGTATACTGTTCTATTATTAATGGTTGCTTGAACGTAAATTGATATGTATTATCATCATTATTACTATTATTATCATCATCATGATTACTAAATAAATTGATCATTGGCAATTCAGGTGAAGGAATTGTAGATGAATCAACTTTAGCAGACATTTCAGGTTGTTCACATTTTAGGTAACACGTTTTATTCAAATTATTCGCTATAGGTTTTCTTTTTTGATTTTCTTTATGTCTTAAATATCGTTTTGATTGAATTATAAACTTTTGATTTTCAATATTTTTGTCCTTAGACGAAATACAATTTTGAACAATTGTTGAGGTTGTAATTGTATTAGTAGTTGCTGGAGATATCGTTAATTTTTGAGAAGTATTTAAAGTAACATTTGGAATTTTTGTTAAATTACGACGTCCAGAATTATCACTGTGCATTACTCGCCAGCAGTGCAAAGGTGACTTTTTGGCAAATGATATTTGACGTTTTGTCAATTGCCTATAATTGACTAACGTTTTAAGCTGAATCGTCGAATTATTTTTTAATGAACACGGCATTAAATATTCGTTATTCGTAAATAATAAGCGTGAATCCACCCTTTGTATGTTATTTGTATTATTTGGTGGAATCAATGTAGGCGTAGTAAAATCCGCAGATGTCCATTTTGAACATGGTCTTTTAACATTTGATAAATCCGTTGTATCCAATTTTGTGATTAATAGATTCTTATCTTGGCCTAATAAGTATAATTTTATTAAAGATTATATCTTACACATTTTAGACTTTGTTTACCAGTGTTTGGTGCATAAGTTTTAGTAGATATTTCAAGTACAACATTATTATGTGGATTTCTGTGGTTAATATCGGTTGAACGTATAGGCATATTTGCATCCGCACTTATTTGGTTTGCGTTATCTGACAAATGCAATTTTTTAACCGGCGGTTGTTCATCATTCTCAATAGTTAATAACGATTCACCGTCGGTTCGCATTTTCCTTGACTTGGTCATCCACGTGATGTCGCGTAAGAGATCAAATAAACGATTGGTGATCATTGGGATGAAAGATTTCGATTTTACGTACAATTCTATGATGAGCGGTATTTCGTTTTCGGTTGAGAATGAAAATGAAAACTGAATACGAGCGAAAATCGAATTGTTATGAACAACATTCACGAAGTTTCCGTCGTTACCGCAGTTTATTATTTTCTTTTATTATCGTACGTATGACGTGCATATATTATTATTTTTATAGTTTTGTGGGATTTTTGTTTTTAAAATGTTTATTAAATAGTTCATCGCTCTACGTACCGTCTATTTCATTGTCAAAATTTCGATCGGTCACACACGCACGCGTGCATAATTCAAATCTATTATAATTAACGATTTCACGAGAACGTTAGTGTTATCATAATAAATACGATTATCGTGATTTATATAGTCAAAAAGCTGACCCTTTTTCTGTCTATTCCTTCGTGTAGCCCGCCGTTGTGCGAACGATTTTAAATTTGCGATTTTCATAAACTTTTAACATATTGCGCTCAAATACGGAAATTCTTAAATATTTCAATATTTAATCCAGGCTTGGATAGTTTCAAAATTACGTAAGCCTGAGTAATCTTCAAATCATAGTCTAAAAGAAAATGTTATGTATTTGTATAGGTTCGAATAGCTTTCGTATTATATAATTATTATATCTATTCAATATTTGTAAGTGTCTGCATGCGTATTTTCAAAAGTTTAGATAAGCAAATAGCCCGTGGCGATTACCACGAATACGTATTTATTTATATTTTATAAGTTTAGCGTAGTTACGCGCACGCACACACACACACACACACACACACATACACATACATATATACATACTGCTTTTTTATATTTTAATAAACTTCTTAGATAACATCTATATCAGTTATACTAGGTTCGACTTTAGTAACTGCTTTGAAAATATATATGTGAGGTGGAAGACTGCGGGAAAGGAATTTGAGTTTAACCAATGGGGTTTGTTTGCGAACATTATTATCCTCTTGTCGAATCGAAATCCAGTGAAATTCAACGACGGGTGAAGAGGATTCAACACCGTCCCAGAAATCTTGTTCAGAAATAGAAGTATTTAGTCTGATGACAACGTGACAGAATAATAAAGTAGTAGGAATATTGGCTTTCAAACCATTCTCAACAAGAAGTGGTGAAGACATAAATAAGTTAGTATTTGTAATCGAATTAAAAATTCGTGAACCAACGCTAGAATAGTTTTCCAAGATTCATAGACGGGTCAATGTACTAGACAATAGTTATGAAAGGTCTGTTGTAATTAAGCGTATAAGAAATAGGCGAAACATTTGAAGGTAATTCGTGTCTATTTTGAGACATTAACTGCAAGTTATCATTGATTGTATTGTATTTCCGAGGTTGAGATTAGTGGGCTCGATATTAGCGACTGATAACATAGTATTATCGCAAGATGGAAGTGACGTTAAAATAGTCACTGACTGTGGAATAACGGCGGAGTCCGAGTCTAAAATATTATCCGATATACACAACTTATACATATTTCGTGCTCGAATAGTGATATTTTATTGTAATACTGTATTGTTATTGTATTTCGAGCCAAGGTGGTAAGTCAATTAATATATCGCCATAATCTTTCAATTTATAAAATGTTTGCTCTAGTATTCTCCAGAAGTACACGTAAATTATTAATATATTTTTTTTATTAACTTTTAAAAACTCTAAATAATAATATATTGCGTTTTTATTTCATTGTAGTTGTTATGTTTTTAACGATTTTTAGAAATATAATTTTGTTTTGTTGTTTTTATATAGTTCTAAATCATTTCTATTGTTTAATTTTACTTGTACGCGTCTTAAATAGCGAGTTAAAACTTTGGAAGGAAATAGCTCAATAAATAATAAAAATACGATCTGAATATCGAACCAAAGTGTCATTTCACATTCTTGGATCTTATATCATTATTGCACAATAAATTAATATATTTGACAAATTTATATTGTACGTGAAAATCGAAGAATAATAATTAAAATTAGCTAAAAACTTGTTTATTTTAGTATTGTAGACAACGTAGGTATATAAATATTAAATAAAATTATATACGAAATTATTCATTTTCAATTGTTATATTTAAATTTTAATACATTTTAGTCATAAATAAATAAATATGTGTGTATACATGCGTACACACATTATAGTAAAATGGACATATACATACCTACTGTTTTGTTTATTATAATATACTTAATGTGAATTAAAGCGAATTATGTAGTATACGGCATAAATCGTAGTATAAGAATTAAATAAACTAACGTAAATATAACAAAACACATTCTATCGATTACTTTGCCTAATTTTTTTCTTTCGTTCAGATCAGCCGTTTGCACATTCTTATCTTCCGATTCACAAAGCATACAGCTTTCGGTCGTCAAATTCTGTACAACAAAAGATGTAATTAATTTTTCATAATATAAATTATTATTATTATTTCTTCGTATACGTTAATTTCGACTCCTAAGTACACCAGATAACTAGAATGAAGGAACTGCGTAACTTTGTGAGGCAGTGGTTTGTTCACTGTAAACAAAGCTTTAACAATCATAGACATCATCGTGGTTATAGCAATCAGTGTTAAACTGTAAGTGTAGTAAATGACTGAAAAAACAAAATATAAAAGAACAAGGGCATTATGTTTTATTGATATTATTTGAATAGCGATATTATTATGTCAATATTTAATATTACTAAGTAAATTACTGCAGTAGTACATATTTTACTATATAACAAAAAAGTATATAGAAATTGTAAATAAAATGCAAACTAATCAACGATTAACTAAATAAATATTTCGTCGCTTTCAAAATTATCCCCATTAGACACAGCACACATATACCAGCGTTATTTCCCGTCTTTGAAACATTTTTCATAAGTTCTTTTTGTTATGGCTGTCATTTCTTTCCACAAATTTTGTTGTATGTCCTCAACCAACTGAAAATTGTTTTCACGAAGTGGTAAGTTTGGTTTTGGAAAAAATAAAAAGCCGCACAGTGCCAAAACTGGTGAATATACGGTGGTTGAGCGATGGTATTTGTTGTGTTTTTGGGACTTAAATTCAGTCCCAATAGAAATTTTGCGATGGCACATTACTATCTTGCAAAAATGTTGGCCATTTTCGACGAATTTTCTCGCGTGAACATTTTAAAACAGCTAAATAGTATTCCTTGTTGATCATCTGTCCCTGTGGAACGAATTCGTGGTGGACTAAACCACAAAAATCGAAAAAACAACAAGCCTTGATATTTAAGCGGCTTTTGTGTGGATTTTTTGGTTCTGGCTCGTTTCCCTCCCTCCTCGTTCCGATGATTTATGGGCTTGTTTGCATGTCAAACTCATACACCCATGTCTCATTTCCAGTTATGACGCGTCTCACAAATGTGTAGTCAGAATTTGGATAATCAAGCATGTTTAAGCAAATCTGTTCAAGGTACTGTTTTTGAAAAAAATTCAGCTTTAGAGTCAGTTAAAGGGTTGAAGTAACCATTGTACCTATGTTATACCTAAATAATACCTATGTATTATTTTGTATATTGAACAATGTTTCTTTACATGTATACTATATAGGGAACAATATATAGTTATTAAATAAACAATATTAAAATTGTAAACAAGTTTTAAGTATACGAACCAATCAATGGAATACTAGAAGTAACAATGGGCACCTTTGAATATACTATCAAAATATTCAGTTCAATGAACAACGCATTAAATAGGTTTACAGATAGTTTACAATAATTGTCGGTGTACGGGAGCCAAAATGTAATTAAATTAAAAATTGCACTACCTGTGGACATAAAACATAATATAGTTAGCTTTTAAATGGAAATATAACAGTAATACCCTTTTTTTTCATTTAAGTTCAAGTATAAAGATTTTTAATACAAATCGACTTTTATTATAAAATAACGTATAGATTGTCACCAATAATAGGAGACGATTGGCTGGAAAAGTCTCATTTTTTTTCTTTCCGTTCGTTTTTGAATTTCACTAGGTTAATATTGGCATCTATGTCTGCTCTTTAATTATATTTAGCGAATAACGTAAACAATTTGTAGGTAAGTATTTTTTTCTATATATGTCTTTTATCTCTTTATCACTCTGTCTCTCTTCATTCTTTCTAGTTGGTAAACTGAGAAAGCAATTCAATATTTAGATTTTTATTATATTTTCGGAAGTTTAAGTAGTTTAAATGTATTTGTCATTGTTATACAATATTTATTATATCGTTGTATAATAATGAAAAACATTACATACGTGTATTATTATACGCATATTAGTGATTCATTATTTTACAGTTAATATTTTGTTATTAATCCACAATATATTACGTGCTTTTGCAACGCAATTAAATATATCGACTACATTATAATATAATATACATTACAGATTTCTGTTAATATTATAATTCGAATTAATAGTAGCATATTACATATTAGACAGCGTTCTAGTAGACAAAATATACGTTAAACAAAATTTGAATTAATTTTTTTACATTATTAGCTTCTCACAATGTTTAAATAATCAATAAATATAATATTATCATTGACCTATGCCATTAACTCTTGTTTCTTCAAAATTACTACTGTGCGTTTAGTAATATATTGATTATCTACATTTAGTAATATATTAAGTAGATAGTAAGTGTCTACGTATGTTTATATTTTTTGATATCGAAATTTTTTGAAAACTAATAAGCACAAATCGTACAATTATTTTACTCTGTATTGATTTTTAATCTATGTCTGGATAAAATCTTAAGAATTCGATGTTATACAATTATACATGTTCAGTTGAATAATGTTATTCTAATTTGTTCGTTTGTTTTCACGTTTCGAGAAGTTTCTACAATTTCGTTGTTATCGGAGATTATGTGGGAATGTTACATAAGATGTCCTCAAATAGCACGAATATTATAAAAGGCATGCGTTCGTTACATCTAATTGCTATAATTACTGCAGTAATTAAAAAATATTGGCAGTAGCGTGTTTTTAAAACGGTATTGTTTTTAATTTTCGTAATCATAATAATAAAGAAGCGTATTCAATAAATCAATTGTCGTTTATTCGTAGTAGACAACGATATAAATGATGTTTTATCATAAGCAATTTATAGATATTAAAATATTGGGCGTTGGTTATTTTAATCTGGTACTTGTTTAAAATTGAATAAAATAAGGACGTACTGGTCGCTATAGACGACGTTTCAAACAGTTTATGCGTGAAATAGCCATTATTTTATAGTATTTTTAAGCTTAACGTTAAATTCAATATGCTGGAGTCGTCATACAATAAACAATCGTTATTACTAAATTATTTCCAGTATGATTATTTTTTATTTCGAGATTATAGGAATATCCCATTTATTATCGTATTATAATTATTAAAGGAATATCGTACACGCCGCTTCCATTGTTTTAAAAGTTCATTTGGCTCGGTGAATTATTATAATTGATTAGCGTTTGAAACCATGCATATTGATTGGAAATTGATTCGATTAAGTTAGTTAAACGAAGAAAACACTTACATAGTGCTGGAACAAAGATGGTTGACTGATAGGGATGGACTTTTCGTTTTATAGTAATGTTGTACTCAATGTCGATATATTGTTGATCGGTACAACATACATAGGTGATAACATGTCTTTCCTGGGACACGTTAGTAATGTTCCATTCCGAATGGGAGTTGATAATTTCTACCTAAAAGACAAATATTGCGTAATCACGATCGTAAATTAAATTACACTGACGGTTTTGTGCAATAATTCATAGGTAAGGCTAAGATAGGTCACAATTCGGGCTTTAATTTAGGTGTTTATTGTTAGATATTAGTGGAAATATGAAGCTATCAATTAGCTATCAATTATTAGCTATTCGTTAATTTGTTTAACGATGAATAATCTATTTTTTCAACTTCGATTAAACATAAATTGAACAATACCGTAATTAATATAGCACACCCAGCTGGTGTACGGTATTTAATTAAAAGGTAAATATGTAAAATAAATTGTAACAAAGAATGAAATGAAGACATAAAATTTATATTTATATCTTTGTAAATATTCATAATAATAATACGTATAATAAAACGTGTATTTGTATACGTTTGTTTACGGTGACATGAAATTAGGCAACGAAGGCACTAAATTTTGATTAAATAATATAGAACAATAATTATTCGCTTACGATATACGTAATTATATAAAATAGGGATCACATACACTGTCGTATTCTGTAGTCAAGTTCATCTCATTACCCGAGTATGTCCATGACCCGAGTTTTAGGACTCCGTTTTGTTTATCGTAAGGCCAATTTGTTAAGTCCATTTGACAGTGGATTTTGTATTGCACCGGTTGCACCCATACCACCGACCCACTACTGTGCACTACGCTATTTACATGGGTCTGGTCGTCTTCCATGTTAGTGTCAATACTGTCAATAAAAAAGTATAAGGAAATTAAAAAAAAAGAATAAACCGAACTTTGGAATTGTTTTTGATCTTTATGGGTATTTCGGTACTTATTATACGCCATAATATCCGGACGCCAAATCTCATGATGGTTTACTGTAATGGAAGTCACTTGTTCATACTCATCCGGCTCCCAAATTAATCGATCGTCAATCCAACGCTAAATAAACGATCGCGTATTTATGGAACTATTTAATATTCCAATATTATTAATATAATAATGACGGCTATAATACAATTTATATTAATTATATTCAAGCGTTGTTTTCTTGTTATACACAGTAGTTATATGATTGAAAACGTTTGATTATCATCCTAGATATTTATTTACCTAAACGACTTAGTAAACATACGGTGTTGCAAAAGTTTTATATGTACGGTATAATTTGTAAAAAGTTTAACTGTATTTATTAGACAAAGACTAATATAATAAGATTTTACCCCTCCTATTGTGGTCACTAGCTTCAGCGTAGTAAAATAATATTATTTTATGCGAGAAATTTCTCGCACATTTCGTAACAATTTTTCTAATAGATACAAATAAAAAATACGTACTATGTACACGTAGTATACATAATTACATATTTGAAGAGTTAAACGTTTAGTATTTATATTATTAAGATTGCAATCGTAAAATTAGTATCTAATGGTAATTATATTTTCGTATATTACTATAAAATGTGAACTTTAATCAAGGTTGATGTATTTTTGTTTCAATGACGATAACGACTAGTTGAACAGTTGGTTAGATGCTTAAATCATTTTTTTAATCATATATATTAGTTACTTTTTACTTTTTTACTTCTCAATTGTTGAAATTGAGATACTTTTAAACACAAAATACTCACCGCTACAAAAAGAGTACTGACGATCATTCGAGCCTTTTCGTAATCCTAAATTTAGATATTTAAATGTACGGATTAAACAATTAGTTACTTAATTTTGAAAAAAGACATAATATTTACCATCTCGACATTAGTTATCGTTAATGATATGCTTGTTTTTAAGTAATCACGAGTAATAGGGATTACTACTTTGTCATAGTTTTTAAAAATATTTTTTCTTAGAACAGTTGCCGCTGATACATTTTGGTATACCTTGACTTGAAATTACAAAAAATAACAATTTAAATACAATGAGTACGTATTCATAATAAATAAGATTTTTTACATTTTTATTTGTGACGGCCCGTGGCTAAATATTCACGAAAGACTAATTTATTTGTAGTTATTATGAAAAACAGAAAAAACAACACTGAATAAGAAACACCCATTCATTTTTACAATTAAGCTTATACCCGACTTAAGTTATACAATATATATATATATGTATGTATATATAGATCGTATACTGTCGAATACCCTGATGGAATTCTTGTAAACAATTACATTTTGTAATCTTTTTTTTGGTAAATTTATTAATAATATTGTACACAAAGTTAGATCCTTTTTTCATATTGTCAAGTAGGTGACGATTATATTTTGATTGGTTTTCTTGTTTACAAGTTAATTAAAATTCTGCTATAGCAAAATGTCTGGGTCTTGTAATTTTAATTCTCCAAATATAAAATCAAAAACAATATGATCAGTGAATGGCCACGTAGTATAACGACGTGATGAATGGCGGCATGGCATATAATTTAACAAATTGCAGTTTCAAATTTTTAATGCCATCTAAAACTCGCGAATTATTTTATATGATCCCTTCGCCTAACCCAACCGATAAAACGTTACATGTGACGATCAAAATTATCCGGGGGGCAGTTTCGCTTTATTTTATAACAAAATCTATCTGTAATGAATTTGTACACAGATTGTGTGTCGTACAGAAATGACGAATAATAATTATGTTTTAATTAACGTAAACATATTCATATTTATTAGTTGGTGTTTTTTTTTATAGGGTGATGTGGTTTCAAAGTGCCTTTGACGGACAGTCACTGGTTTTCATCTACTTTTCTAGACAAAAACATAATAAATGATCTGATTTTAAGAAGTATATAAATGTGTTTGAAATATATTAACATTACACGATTAGAGTAATTATTATTCATCGATAAAAATAAATTGAAATATGTTTATTGTTATCTCGTTATAATAGTAACTATAAAACGATGATTTCTACTTTATTTTTAAGTGTTATATGTATACTAAACTGATATTGGTCTATCGATAATTTCTGATATTGAATTTGCGTGCAATTTCTTATATAATAATTTTAAGACGTGTTTAATGTTATGTAGTTTGTTAAATTACCATTATCATCGTTGTCGTGCTATAATATTATACGAAAAGGTTCTTACCGGTATTGATCAAACACAGTTGGATGACTATAAATAATAATATACCAACACGACGAGAGTTTAGCATTTTGGACAGTTACAGAAAAGCTCCAATAATTTACCAAACGTTAAAACCACCGATTACAAACGGTGACTCTTTGCGCGTGTGTAAATGACAAACTGAACTATTCAGTTGTACACGTTCGTGGTTATTTGGTCCACTTAAGTACAGGATATAACTTTATAGGATTCAATTAAGTGTAATCAGTGTAACGTATGTATGGAAAATAATAATAAAAACAACAATAATAATAAATAAGTGACGGAGACTAAAGACGATCTCAGAATATTGTCCTTGGAGATTATCCAAATCCTAATTTGTATACTGAACGTACGCCATGTGACAATGGTCGTCATCGGTTGAATTTATTTACGATCATTCAATTTTATTATACAAATCGACGATAAATAAAAAAAAACAAAATCGGTAATAAACGATATTTCGACTTATTATTAAATGTACAATTTCGTAAATGAATACTTTTTCAACCAAAAGGTACGTAAAATGTACGATACATTTTTAAAGTGCTTTTATGAGTGTAATATAGCAGCATACTCGAAAGATAATTATTTTTATCACGTTTGTCAAATCACACAGACGATGGTTTAATATTAATTCTCGCCTAACGATAATTTTTTTATTCAATTAAATTTAAACACATTTAAAAGCCTCGAAATATATTATAATATTGACAAATGTTTGAATAAAATATAAACGGTATATTGTAATAAATCGTATCAATTTCATATTTACGTGTTACATAATGTTAATTTTAATTAGATAACTTCATATAATTTTGTTAGTTCATATTGTACCGAATAGGTTTATATATGCTGTAACGTTTTCGATTATAATTTATAAACAAATTAAGGAGTATTAATATAGAGTAAACGGCAATTTTAAGTAAAAACGAAATTAATTCAAGTATATACATTTAAATATTATATTAATATTTTTTTAAAATATCTCGAGAATAATTTTATTTATTTTATTTATAATATATTATTATTAATCGTATTAGTTTTCTTCGTTATGTTTTTAGATTAAATATAATTTCGTTATTATTTTTATAACTATTTATAATTTATTATTTTATACAGTTTTATCAAATCACCGGTCACTTTGGATGAATTATTATTTTGTGTTTGCACATCTGTTACATTATTGCATATTATAATAAAATACATCAATGTTAAATAGTAAATATTGGGGCAGAGAAATCAATGTCGACGTTATAATAATGTACATGTCCACGTGAAAATTGTTTCAAAATGACTAAATATATATAGATAGGTATATAGAAATGATAAGTATTGATTTAATATTACAGGATCAATGCATAAACTATATAATATTATTGGTTAATATTCTAAATGTATAAATGTACTTAAGTACTAAATACAAATGTATATACTTACTATTTTACTCAGTATATGTTTAAAGATCTATAAGTGCACTATTGAAAATATATATATATATATATATATATATATATATGTTAGTTTCCCTAGTTTACTAGATACACGTGAAATTTTACATATGTAGAATAGATTAAAAACTAATTTTTGTTTGTTGAAATTTTTTTCTAATTATATAAGTGCATTTGGTTATCATCGCTATTAAGTAGATTGATATTTTGAATATATAAACCTATATATATTAGTTTACCACCCATTAAGTTTAAATATTCAAAATGTCATTATACTTAATAGCGGTGATAACCAAATGTGCGTATACAATTAGAAAAAAATTTCAATAAGCAGAAATTAGTTTTTAATCTATCCTATGTATGTAAAATTTAACGTATATCTATTTGCCATTATTAAGTACTACGAATTAGCATAATAATAATAATATTAATAATAATAAAATAATAATAATTATAATAATGGTAATTATTTTCATTTTTAATATAATTTAATTTTAATGTTCAGCAATAACAAATTATTACGTTAGGTTTATTGCAACGTGTAGATTAAACATAATGTATATCATATGTTTATTGATATCATTAAGACCTATATGTTTAGGTTCAAATTCATTTATGTAAATTTTTTGTTATTTATACGTAATACATTTTAATCGATAATTATTTATTGTTTTAATAATAAATCATTGAAGCTGTTATCTGTTAGAGGGAAATAAACGATTTAGTATTTAAACAAAATATATACATATACAACGCACACTTTATCATGCAATTGGTATAATCTAACTACTATTATAAAATAAAATATTACTTCTCAGTTACGTTATGACAGTTTTTGAAGTAACACATACCGTTTCGAATGCATCGAGAGTATTTATATTTGCATAATAATTTACATTTTAAATTATTTTCTCAGTTTAAATTATTTTTGTAACTATTTATAGCGTAGTATTTATAATAGACCATATATATACATTTTAAAATTTTATTAAATTATAAATATGCATAACCGTTTTTTAAAAATTACTTTATTTCTAATATGTGTTTTTAAAATTGTGAATATTGGCGCTCAAGTATCAGGTCTGTAAAAAAAATTTAATTAATATTATTGGTTTTTTTGTTATATTCACAAAATTGTTTCGCGATTCATACAAATTTATTTTCAAATCAAATAATTCTAATAATTCGTTGAAAATATTTATCGAAAAAAAATAGTTTAAATTATATTATACAATATTATAACTCAAATGCCTTATAAATTATATTTAGATTAAAATGTTTTTTTATTGATAGTATAAAGGATGTGGTAAAAAAAACCTGTGATAATTTGGCCGGAAGTTTGAGTAATAAATAATTTTGCGTTAATTTATAATTTTTTATCAAAATATATTTTGTCTGATGGATTTTACTAATATCTAGTAATATAAAATAGGTTAGTATATATATAATCCATAACATGGTTGAAATAATTTTTTTAAATTTACTAACCACTATTAAGATTTTGACTTATTTTAAACATTTGTAATATTATTTACGACACAATATTATACAGTTAAATATACGCAATGTAACATTTTATTCGTTTAATTTTATACGTTTTATTATTTTTTGTTGTATTATTTTATTATAGAAGTGTATTAGAAATTAAATTTTTTTATCTTTAAATGTACTTATATTTTTTTCATTGAATATACGTTATAATAATAGTTGTATTTTATTTTTTAATTTTTAGCGGATATAAGAAAGGTACATTAAGAAACTAATTAATTTTAGGGATATAATATAATTTTTAATGTATTATAAATACGTATGACATATGATGTATTATTATCTGTAAATATATTATTTAAATTTATAATTTCTATTTACATTGTACACCATTGTACAATTATTTGATAATATTTGATTTTAAGCAAAAATAGAAAGATTTATGTAGTGATCTATACTAATAGATTTATTTACTTTGAACTAATAATATCGTGATTAATCTGAAAATAGTTTCGAGACGTTGGTGTTTAGATTATTATTATTGTTAAGGGTTTCTGAATACACCAACACGTTTGTTTTTTTCATAATTTTAGTATCTATGCACATTTATATTATGTTCGTATATAATATAAATATATATATATAATAAGTAAAATATATTATAACTATGTATTATAATATAAAGAAGTATGATTTTTGGGTATATGTAACAAAATAATATTAATGATAATAATTTAACTAGAATTTGAATTGTAAAATGACTAATAGTTGAAAAGTTATCCGTTTTAATTGTGTGCTTTCGATTTCTAAAATGTAAATAAAATATTAAAACTAAGTAGTAATATTGACGTTAATTTGCGATTTTATGTTCGATTTAATAAATATAATTCTAATCTATAGGCACATATATATGTCTTATTGAAAAAGACTGGTAAAGAGTAAAAGTTTACTTGAGATTGGTAAAAGTACAATATATAACAATATAAAATATTTGTACTTTAAAAATTAAATTTCAAATATAGTTGTTATAGAATAACTGAGTGAACGAATAAATTTGGGTTAAACATCTGAAATGTAATTTTGAAGGTCAAAATATTAACGTGTTGAATTATGAATAAAAAAAGCTGAGTAATTATTAATATTAAAAATGAAAACGCGCAAAACAATACTAAGCACTTAATAATAATTTTCACTTAAAGGTCATTTTAGATCAAGTTCAATTTCATAATTGATCTTAGTTT